>JAAMPD010000148.1:82474-112688 GCA_025266255.1 Trissolcus basalis
ATATTTTTATAATGTAAAGAACAACTTAGGTACTTAAATTATATCAAAATCAATAATTTTTTCGATAATTTTTTCATTTTAATAACTTCTTGAGCGCAAGCCCGGTTATAGCAACGGACGCGTCATAATGTTTCTAAAACACTGGTTTACTAAAAGAGAAGATATGTATGCCCATTTATTTCAAATGTTGTGTACATTCAGGAAATCAAAAAGGTTCAGATACAAAGGCTACAAAACCAGGTAGAACCAGGTATACAAATTAAGATGATCTTCTAAAAGTTTATATTTTCCTAATACCGTTTAGTAATTCTAAGACAGGTGGATTCTTCCTAAAGCTTAAAAAGAGGAACGTTGCATAATCAAAAAGAAAATTTTCTTGTAATTTAACTTCCCTTTCTTCATAATTTCTTGTTCTTTTTTCAACCCGATTTGAATATTCCAGCATCAGTGCTTGAATTTTCAAGCAAAAGTACATTAAAACTTCGATACCTTCCCTTTCTGTATGATTTCTTATTCCCCATGAGAATATTTGTTGAATTCTAAGGAAGTTCTTTTCTGCTCCTATAAACATAGTTTTTTCCTTAACTTCACAGTTCTTCTATATGCCTAATACTATTTCGGGATGTCTCCGCCTACAGTTATTTCTTGAGTTATGCTAAAGAAGGTCATTGAAATACGAGAGCCCCCTATTTAAATTTGAAATATCGTACCCTCAAATATTCATTTTCTCCTAATACAGTGTTAGGATCTTTCCATCCTATATTGCATAATGGAACAAAAAGGAGTCTGAATAGACCCCAAACATCTTGTTTGAAGATTTCCAGCTGCTACTTTCAGAAAGCTGAACTTTCCCGTCCCACGGGTTTAACGTATACCCTAAAACGTACAATAGACATTCATTTTTCATTTTCTATGTGAAATCATAATTGCAAAGTTCTTATAACCCAAGTCCGAAAATTGAAAAGAATAATGCATTTTTATAATTTGGAGATCCAAGAAATCGAACAATATATCTGTGTCTGATAGGAAAAACCAGTTAAGTATAAAGTGTTTACGTATACACTTAACTGGTTTTTCCTTTTAGCCACAGATATTATATATATGTAAAAATACACAAATACATGATACTAAAATTAAGATGTGTATTCAGGTGTAAGAATCTGGATGATTTTATACAGTTTTCTGTAGTGTGTAATATAACTATATTATATTATTATATTATATAACTATATTATATTATAACTCTGAGATTGAGTAATATTTTTTAACACAAATGGGATAGACAGTTTTTTTAATTATGCTTTTTGGGTACCTTTTATAACAAGAACAAAATAGAAAGAATTTGAGACCCATTACGAGACGAAAAACAAACTCCATATGTTCATACGATCCTCATACAATTTCATGGCTGTTACATCACATGACGTAATTCGAAACACAAAGGAGTATTTCTCGGGACGAATCAGCAGGTATGAAACGATAGAGAAAAACATAGTCAGATTTAATAGGTTGGACTTTTTCTAAGTCTTTGTGTCAACTTTTGTTTCTTCATGTTTTCTTGTTACTTTACTCAACCTAATTTTGATATTGAGGGACCTAATTTTAATATTACACATTTATCGACTAATCATTTGTGTTCAGCATTATTATTCGCTGATTCAACATTCAAAATTGATTTTTCTTGTTAACTTTTGTTTCTTCATGTTTTCTTATTCTTTTATTCAGTTTAATCCAAACGTTAAGGTACCAATATTTGAATTTTCAAACAAACGTGTATCTAATTTCGAGTCATTTTTTAACACCTCTTTAGTTTGTATGTTCTTTTAATTCCACTGAGAACTCTTGAACAACTCCTTTTCTTTCCCAAACACAGTATTTAATGTTTTAAAATTCTATTTACTCATTTAAAAATGATTCTTCCATATCTTAACATGTCTTTTGTATGTTTCATATTTTTTGAAATATTGATTTGAATCTCACTTTTTGAGATATGTTAAGGAAAAATAATAAAAAGTTTACACTCTTTCGTTGTAAAATTTTTCAGAAATTTTCAGTAAAAATAATTCAGAATTAAAATGAGGCTCGAAAAAAGAATGAAAAAACACGACTGAACACAATTTATCTCAAAAATTAAACAAAAATATCTAGTCATGAAATTGATCATGTCTTTATGGATCTGCGCCGCACTTGTCAAACATCACACGTCAAATGGGCAGAACCATAGTACGAGGAACGCATGAACACTTCAGAGGTCGTCACTGCTCCCATGACTGGTTTCAAATTTGACAATTTACCTGTGTAATGAAAACTATGGGATAAAGTGAGAAAGCCTGTGGGAAAAAGAAGAAGCTCTTATTCAAATTTGAGATACCCAACTCTCAAGTAGTCATTTTCTCCTAATAGATTTTCGGGACTTTTTACGTCATTTGATGCTTCCATAAACACCAAAGAATACCAACAGCCCCCAAATAACCTGTTCGAAGCCCTTTTCAAATTTAAGTCATAGCTCTTTTTCTTGATGTTTTCTTAGTTTTTGTGCACAAGAATTGTCAGACTTTTCATGCGCAGACGCTTAAAATTTCTAACCAAAGTACTTTCAATTTTGAAACATTTTCGTTTACCTCTCCTTTCGACATGATTTCTTATTTTTAATGGGAACGTGCGTTCAAACTCTCAATTTCCACTTCTGAAATTGTAAAATGACATTTTTAAATCCAGTGTAAAATCCCCCCAAAAATTTGACCATTTTTCAAGATCTCTTCGTTTTTCATTTCTGCCTAATACATTTTAGGGGTGATTACACCATCGGCTACACCCTGCGGTTACATCAAAATTACAGCTTCTTTACAGCATTAGAAATAACCAGCTCTGAAATATTCATTTTCTCCTAATACCATTTTGGGACCTTTTTCACCACAAGGCGTACATTGGAACTCACAAACGGGATGTGTCGCAGCCCATTTAATGGCCCCTTTTCTAAATCTTTACGACAACTTGTTGTTCTTCATGTTCTCTTTTTCTTCTTTTGCACATCTGGCTAAATTTCACGCACCAATGTCTGAATGTCAAAATAATTTCGAGAACATTTTTGTCGAACACTTTTCCTCATAACATAATTTCCTGTTTCTAATGGGAACGTTTGTACGAATTTAAATATCCTGTGTGTCATACATTTGAAACACCGAAGTATAACATTTAAAATTTTTTAATTTAAAATTCATACAAATAAATTTTTATTTTCTCAAATAATTTTCTTCCCGCATGATATCTTATTCTTTTTCTCTCAAATTTCGTAGCACAGTTGAGCACATTCGACGTATCCTTTACGAATTCGATTAACGATCTCTAGCATTTTTTTTATTTCCTGATGCTGAGTCTCTCCTGATGATTTCCAATTTCAGCCCATTGTACATCTACGAATTCGGGTAATAACCTCTAGCATTTTTATTGTTTCCTAATACGTCCTTATACGTCATTCCATTCCATTATATTAATCTGTATGAAAGAGCGAAGTTGACTGCAGGTCATTTCTATTGTCCCCTGATATCTTTTCGTCCTAACAGTAATCCTAATGTTTCAATTTCTTTCCAATTGTATCTGTATATTTTTATAGAATTTAATAAATATTATTCATTCTCAGGATCCAGAACTGTTTCAAAGTGCAATTGGTTACCCGTTAGCGGTGGCACAGTACTTTGGATTGTTTCCCCTTTGTGGTGTTTTGCAATCCTCACCGACAAAACTCAAATTCAAAATAGCAGCACCAAGGACATTGTATGCATATGTCATCCTTATTGCTAGCATTTTCATGGCTTCTTGTTCAATACTTCATATGTTCCAAAGACTGAATTCAGAAACATTTTCAGTCCACGGTAAGAAATGAAAATAAAACTATAATCAGCTTTACTTTATAATTACTCATAAAAATAATGTGTGAAATTTTAGGTGGCATTGCCGACGCAACTGCAGGTGCAGTTTTTTATGGAAACAATTTGATGGCCGCGGTGTTATTCTTTCGTTTGACCAGAAAATGGAGTACAATCCAACAGGAATGGAGGGTTCTGGAACGATACATGGACAAACAGTACGTGTTTCAAAACAGGTCGATTTCAACCCTGTTTTCACGCAACGTGAAGGCAATATCAACATTTTGCATAAATTATCAACCCAAGTCACATATACGTACTTATTAAATTCCGCGAAAAAACACTGTTATATTGTATGTCGATACGAATATTCATTTGAAAAACAAGCGACAAAAATAAACATGATTCATTCATTGATTCATATCGTTTATAAATTTCACCAAGGTAAAGATTTAACAAATACAACTTTAAATAAAGATTCTCTTTCAATTTCAGCAAAAATTGGATCAGACTTAAACTAAGATGGAAATTCTATACAATTTTTTGGGCGATTTTCGTTTTCGCCATTTTCGAGCACGTTTTGAGTATGGTGAATAACAACTCCGTCGACTTAACCAGCTCCAATATGACGTTTGAAATATTTCTCGACGACTACATAAGAAAGTCTCATGCTTTCATTCTTAGCAACGGTAATAATATTTTATATCCAACTTTAATTCTACGAAAACATCATTTCTAATTCAACTTCTTTTTGCAGTGAAATACAACTTCACGCTCGGGATGTTCATTTTTATAATTAGCAAAATTGCAACGTTCACTTGGAATTTCAATGACGTGTTCATCATGCTGGTAAATTGTTTGAGCTATGAAAAAAGTTTTAGTAAGGCGAGTACGTTGAGAACGTGAAATTTGTGATCGAAATTTAGGTTTCAACTGGACTGGCGGAGAGATATAAACACCTGAATAACCGGATTATCAAAACCAATACTGGACAGTTTTCCGAGGTCGATTGGCTCGAGCTGAGAGAAAATTATGCCATGCTGAGTGCGCTGGTGAAAAGAGTCGACAACAATATTTCAAGCATCGTTCTGTTATCCTTTGCGAACAATTTGTATTTCATATGCTTACAACTTCTTAATGGTTTAGCGTAAGATTTATAAAATTCTATATGGAATTTCCATTACTGTTTTGAAACTGTAGCAAAAGTTGTTATTTTATCATGTAACTTTTTAACTTTTGAACTTTCGTTGAATAATTCAACCGAGATTTAAGTTTGGATTTTATATTTTTAGCCCGAGTGATAGTACGTTAATCAATATGATATACTTCTTTGGATCCTTCTTGTTTTTAATTGGACGTACTGTAGCGGTGACATTATTAGCTGCACGGATCAACGATCAAAGCAAACTCGTGTTACCAATATTGTACAACTGTCCAACTTCTACATATACCATTGAGGTGATTCCTCAAATTTGCCCTTTGACGTGGCACTTAAAATTTAATTTCCCTTTCATGTAACACCATAAAAACAACAATTATAACTCACAAATCTTCTTATATACATTTTAATCAAAAGAGATGAAAGTTAGAAAAAACAAGTTTGATCGCTTGAGTTTTTATAATCATCACAAAGTTGAGATTATTTTTCGTTCAAAAAAAAAAAAATCTTATGCTTTTTCAGACTCAGAGACTTCAGCAACAAATAACTTCAGACGAGGTGGCTTTGTCCGGATTACGATTTTTTTCCATTACAAGAAACTTTATGCTCGCTGTAAGTTTCTTTAAAAAATCTCAAATGTGCAGATTGTTGTAAACGTGCTTTCATAAAGTGACCCAGAACATGAAAGATTGTCTTTTTCTCACATAATTGTAGCTTTTAAGATTCTCATTTACAAAAGTTTTCTTTACAAGTTTACATAATAATCTCGATGGTTTGACGTGTCGCAGGTGGCTGGAGCAATTGTTACTTACGAGGTTGTGCTGTTACAATTCAACGTGGCCATCAGACAGTAGTCGCTGAAAAAAGAAATAAACCCTGACCTTTGTTAAGACAAATAAATTGCATATTTTTCTCTAACCCGTTTTTATTTCTTGTAATACCATCACAAAACATACTACTTCATCGCGTACATCATCTTTCCATCGTGTTTTACGGTTCACATTTATTTATATCAATTGGAATTCGCAACTGACGAGTATATTATTTGCGCTCTTCACTTTCATCTGTATTCAGCGGAGACGCCGCAGAGTCTCTTGAAAATTCAAATATAGCCGGTAAAACTTTAAAGGGACGTTTCACTTTATTTCGCAGGCCATCGTGTAATTTGATTGTTCAATTTGTTGCACTGCGTTGAACTGCACGAGAACCAATTCATAAGTCACTATAGTGCCTGCAACCTGAAACATGGAAATCATTGGTGTTCATGTTATGCAAGGCGTGTCTGCTCCCTTTTGCAATCTTTTTGGAAATTGCGTCTGGGGGAGTTTTTACTTATGCATACCGTCAGAACGAGGCTACGTGTCACGGAGAAAAATTTCAGTCCAGTTAAACTGATGTTATCTGTAGTTACTTGTGTCAAAAAGCGAGTAATCTGAAATAAAAATAAAATACAATTTATCAGTATCTTTTGTTTGATTTTTTTTATGAGATCGAATATAAAAAGTATTGGCGAAACAAAAAAGGTACAAAAAAGTGGATCTTTTACTGTTGAGCTAATTGCATTAAAAGTTCAAGTACTTCTGGAGAATAATTATTTGCTGAGACGCTGTAAAGAACCGGCGCAGGCAGCAAGGATTCATCATGGATTGCGGCCGCATAAAGCGACACAGCAGCGGTGCGCGTTAACAAAAAGCCGAAAGAAAAACAAAAGTAGGTTGTTTGAATTACATTGGACATCACTCTGGAAAAAAAAAACAGAGAAAAAAATCCATTATTAAGTTGGTAACTCAATTGATTAATTACTCTATCATGAAAATTAGTTTTTTTTATCTTGCTTTACTCAAGATAAAAAACCCTTAATTAAAAGACTTGGGATATTTTTTTGCGGTAAAAAAGCGACAGATTTATAATTGCTAGCTGAAATCGATACCGCTCTGGGTCAAATCAATCTTTCGTGTTTTTGCTTATTAAAATTCCATCAGTCCAACACCAAAAAGGGGGTGTCTTCATTGTTGTTGACGAAAAAAAGTGCTTTTACCAAATGAAGCCGTAATTACTTGAAAGAGTGAAGTAATTGGATGCAGATAAAGTAAAGGTTTGTCGAGAAGGACAGCAAAACAATTTCGGACATGTGGACGTCGACACGCCTGGTCAGACTTGCCAGACGATTGTAATCCATCCTGGCCTCGGTCCACCACCACTCTGGCATTGCCTTCACAATGAAATTACGCTGGAAAACAAATCATGCAATCAATTTTTGGTCTGCAAATGAATCCAATAAATTTTACATTCTTTAATTTGAAAAACAATTTTTTTTTTCTATCCCGCTATTTCTAGATGTCGACTAAAACTGAATAGAAACCGAGATAGAAAAATATTTTGACCGGAGTTGATGAATTTATAAAACGTAATTTGAAAATAGAAAGAAATAAAAGTAGATTTTCAAAGGGACGTTAAAATTTGATTCAACTTTTTTTTATTCATGCATTGTTTAATGTTCAGGTGATTGTCAATTTTCATTTGTAACTCATCAATAATTTAGACCGAAAGGTATAACGGTATTATACCTTCCCTCTTATAGCGTAAAGCCGGCTATTCAATTGTCGAAATTGATCGGTGAGAGCGTCACTGATAAGAATGAGAAACAGATCGATAAAGTTCCAGGAGAATGTGCTGAGCAGGTTTACAAATTGAGCCACTAGTCCTTTCCAAAGGCTGTAAGACATCCGTGAGAACATCTGAAAAAAGAAGATAAAAGATAAGAAATAGTAACAATTCAAAGATCAAACTTATTATCACGATTTAAAATTGCAAATTTTATAATTTAATAAATAAAAAATTCGAAAAATGAGGTAGGTTAATTTTTGGATTTTTTTTTAAATTACCTGAGGAAACTGCAGGACGAAATAAGTGGCGTAAGGATCATGGTCTGAGCGAAGAGTCGTACATTCCTTGGCGTTTCGAATCCCAGAAAGAATCGATAGACCGTGCTCGACTGCAAAATTACACGAATTTTTAATTTGTTCAGAAAGGTTGTTTGAATATAAATGTCCCTTTTCCCGTCTTTTGAATTTGCTTGAAGTTTCATTTGATGGGATTTCAAAGAACTGAAAGTTGTAACGACCCAACGGTGCAGGCAACTTTTTCCTAATTTCGCTAATGAATTTCATCGAAGATGTATCACGATAATTGAATTGCCAAAAAATTCTTACGTAATGCCAAAGTCATGACAACGCTGGAGATAATTTTGAACCTCAGTGCGAGCGAAATTCTTGAATTGTTTCGTGGATGCCTGGTTGACAGTTCTCGTTCGATGCTCTCCCAGCTTGTCGCAAAGTTGGGCCATTTTTTGGCCAGCTTGATGAATAAAATACTCGTCAATCCGGTGGTCGCATAAAATACAACATTACCTACACAGACATTTTGGATTTAACAGCGTCATTTGGAAACTTCTTCTGTTTAACAACACCACCTCATGCATAAAAGATCAAACAATTTACAAAGCAATGGAATTCTAATTGAGTATAACTAAATTTTATCTCGTTATGCAAAAAAAGAAAAGCTCGAATTGTGAGGTTTATAATAAAGTTGGGCTTCTTTTTGGTTTGTGATTTTCATCAAAAGTTCAAACAAAGTTACAAAACACGACGACAAGAAAGGCAAAAAATTTATTACATGGTAATTAATACGTGAAATATATCTTCAAAGTTGAAGGAAAACTTGGAATTTGTTTTGACAGTTTGAATAGCTTACTGTCACGGTTTTCGAGCCTTTTCAATGTTTTATCATGTTTGCACACAAAGGAGCAATTAATGAACAAAGAACAAATAAAAGGAGCTGTGAATAAAGTCGCAAAATAAATTATTGGCAAGGTAAATAAACGCATGACAATCAAAAAAAGCTTAAGATTCGAAGACAATGTGATTCACTTGTTTTGTTCGAGGTAAAATTAGTGGTTGTCAGTCGATGAATACTGTAAACCGTAAGAACTAACACCGATAGCGCTGCTATGCAATTATAAACGATTTTGAAACTTTTCCATGTGAAGCTGAGGGGGAAAAAATTTTTTATTACTTTCATTTGTTTGATACATTTTGTTTGGCAAAGTTTCATCAAACTTTGTTACAAACATTTCGTATCTTCAGAGTACTCAAAATGTACAAAGTTCGCTGCAATAATTCTAGAATTTAATTTAGTAAACGTGTAAGTGAACAATTTACCTTAAATGCGAAGTGTCAGGTGAATTGATACCTGAGACGGGAAATAATCCAAAGCACTGTGCCATGATAATTATCGGTCTCAACGCCAAGTGCAAGCTGTCCGTGTTGGTAACATAATTTTCACGGTTGCTAATCACCGGTCTAATTACTAGGGTACAAACAAAAATTAAGCCACTTATAACATCTGAGGAAAACTTTTAACTAAATTCGCCACTTTCATGCTGAGCTTTTACTGTGAACTTTAAAAAATATATTAAAACACAAATTTTGAAATTTACAAACGAAAATTTTGAAATTACAAGCTAAGTTGAAATTCGTTTGGTTTCTTTTTTTAATGTTTGTCAAAAAACGTACCTTCAGAGGATACGATATCCATGTTAGTATTAAAAACTCGATTCAGTCTGAAAAAAACATGCAGAAAATAATTATTTTGAAAAAATAACAATAAATAAAGTAAAAGAGGATCAAAATGTAAAAGGGTATTTCGACAGTCATAACAACGAAATATTAAAAGAGGACGTTTTTTTACGTCGGTGATATGGCAAAAAAAAGAAAAGTCACCCGTTGAACGAAAAAAAAGCCACGTGCGATAGTCGCGGCGTGAAATAGCGTATTTCATATGACTTATGCGCTTTCCATGCAGACGACTTGTATTTTACGAGCACCCAGAGGCAACTGTGCGAATTCATGAGAAAAATATCGCAAGGTGGGACGTAAAACAAACTCGTTATTTTCAAGTTTGATCGCACTTCTGCTGATGGCCACGACAGAAGGGTACACAGTGGTCTTTTTCCAGTCATCATTTCAATAATAAATTACAGCAAAGGAAAAAACATTTTTTCGAACAACTTACGGCTCGTCCATGACCTGTGATTTCTTGCCGTTCTTGCAGACCAGTTTGCGCATTATAAATTTTGATTCTTTCAGCGGTACTGGAATTCGTATGAATTTTTTGCCTTGACTTTCACTGCGAAAGTTTCGACGCTTTTCGAAGCCCAACTTTTTGGTGGGCGAAAATGCATGAAATCCTCTTGACCGTCGAGATTGGACTGAAATTTGAATAAAAGTTCATGTTCGACCAACCACATGATTGGAACGTAAAAAACATTAATATTCTTTCATAAATTGACACGTAAACGATGTTTGTTAAGCGAGGATAGAATGACACGAGCATGCTCTTGTGATAACATCGCAAACGTTCGTTATTGAACGAGATTAGTTGAAAATAATTTCAACTGGTTTTATTGCAAGATGATAATGCTGTCAATGATAAACAACAATTATTAACTCACAAACAAGGAGAGATCTTTCGTCACTCAAAAAAATAAATTGTTGAAATTGTAGTTATTTTTGTTTTGCATTTGAATTTGTTTGAGTCAATTTAAAAATTATACAATCTACTTGAATTCTCAGAAGCTAGGTAATCAAAATGAAATACATCATTTTTTTCATTCATCGCGGTGTTTTTCATTGAAAAGAATCCTGAGGCTGACTAATAATGCACTTTACTACTGCGGCGAAAGAGTATCACAAGTTGCGCCAGTAAACTAAACGAACTCAGGGTGTAAATTACGTTGATTAAATTGATAACATGTAACAGTTTTGTTTGCCACATACCTTTTGCGTGCACACAATTTTATGTGGAAATATGTTGGAGCAAAATGAACACGGACTTTAATTTTAATAAAAGATAAAAGTGAGGTAGAAAAAAAAGTGTTCGTTGAAAAGTGATAATATTTCCGGCTACCATTGGAAATACGTGTTTTTTTAATAAGGATTTTATAAAAAATGAAGGATCTCATAGAATTCTATATCGGTTCATAAAAGTTCACATAATAAAATATGCTAATCTTGTTGATAGCTTGGAAGTATACTCCTTCCATCTCAACAAAGAAAAGGCGATATAAAACATCAGCAAGACCTTGCATGTTAACGGATTTGCATTAAATATAAAGCAAATCGCATAGACCCATTGGATCCAGCCGTAAAAAGAAAACTGATATTTATAATTCAGCAGGGAACATAAAATTTCAACTATGAAAAAATATTTTAAAGAAAGGACATTATACTTTGAACAAACAATTCTAATTATTTTTTTAGCACATTAAGTTTCACATCAATTACTCATTCGTTTGATGGTTTATACAAAGATCAATAAAACACGATTGAAAGCTCAATTAAACTTCAATAGCGAATAAAAGTTGTCCCGATTTGCATTCCAGAGTGAAGACTAGAAAGAAGTGAACAACATTATGATGATCATCAAAGAGAAAACGCATAATCGAAAATCCAAAAATACACGGCGTTGAGAGTAAAATTATCGCATTCAAGTTTGTATGTTTTTAGGTCAACAAAATTAATGAGATCCATCTTGTTTTAGAGCGTTATTTCGTTTGATTTGATATCACAATGAGATATGCGATGCAAAATGAATGCGCGATGACATTTTTTTCCTGAACATATAGATTACAAAGAAAAACATAATTACGAAAATATATTTGACATTCTTGGAAATCATAAACTGATGAATACTTCAAAATCAAATTTAATGCAACCAACCTGCAGCTTACTGTCATTACAAAGCATCGTTAATATTTATTTACATAAAATATCTAATCAATTTATCACATTCGGTAAACAAAATATCAATTTAAATGCTGATAAAAATAGATAGTAAAATAATTTAATTAAATTTTGGCTTCAAACAAATTTTTATCTATCACATCAAATGAACTTTGTTTTACTATCTATTTCACTCAGAATACAGTTAAAACGCAAATTACAAATGAAATACAATTAATCAAAGTTGAACGACTGATACATAGAATGAAAATCTTGTTGGACAAGAAACAACTCTTGCATTGCTATTGACTTGTTTCATTTATTCTATTCTGTCATAATTGGCCATGAACGATATAAAGGAGGCGAACGGAGATCAGCATTGGCAAAATTTGAAAAAAAAACAAACAAATTTTATATACGTCGTCCTCCCTTAAAGTACATAAACCTAGTTCATTATCAGCGTTTTTTATAATTTACAATCATTTCTCAATCAACATCCAGCACCTTCGTTGAAACGCTTTAAAGTTCAACTCATATTGAACGTACAGTATATTTACAAGAGTAAAAAAAATTGAACCTCACGACGTCTAATTTATCCGATTCAATGTTCAATAACACATGCTAGTGCGCAATTCGTATAAAAATAAAGTAAAAGCTTCACTGATTTTAAAAAACCATGATACCTCGATACGTCTCTATCTTAAGTCCTAAAGGGAAAGATATTCTGAAGCTTTTGTCCGAACAACAATATTGATTCGTTGATAAAAGCTTATTTACAAAAATTCCACCCAAATAATTAAAATAATTTATTTTTTCCAGAAAAACATAAATTAAATAAATAGTGTTTCGCGCAAAACCGAAATTCGTTTGACTATCTAAATTTTTCGCTCTTCAAAATATCTTTGCAATTGAACTTTAGTACCATTTTACGAATATCACATTTATATTTACAACACACACATGCACACACTGTCGAGCACCGTGATATACATTCGTTATTTTTTGTACATACAAAAATGAAAGGAACGTCACTTGACGTTTGAATTGTTTTTTTTGTTTGTTTTTTTTTTTTCATTTCCATAATCTCAAAAAAGAGGGAACGAAATCGATCAAACGCTTTACAAATTAATCAGTGAACAAATCTGTCTTTTTGTATTGAAACAAAAAACGAAAGCCCCGATGTTGTACAAGTGTCGTTTTCGAAATCATTTTTACAAATATTTTACTAACCGGTGATGTCATACAAATTTTGTTCGCCTGTAGAAAACGTGTATCAAAATTTAGTCGCTTACGAAACGGGTGTGCGGAAATGTGCTCTGTATGGATCGCAGGGCTTGTCAGCCACGTTTTGCAAACGTGTTGTTTAAATGTTACAAGACTAATTAAAATTTGTACGGCTTGTGTGAGAACAAGTGATGCTTCTGAACTTTCGAAATTCAAGGAAAAAAGTAATACGAATTACCGCCAGCTGGGATATGTACTTCATTTAAAGCATCCTCTCCTTGATAAAATAAATTACAAATAAATGAGACAAATAAATAAGTAACAATTTATATCGACAATGTTTAAAGCTAAATTTTTCATCGACAATTCGTATTACTGATCCCTTACAAATTCGTTACATACTGAAATCAATTTGTTACATTCGTCAATTGATTAAAAAAAATTGTGGCTCATTTTCTTAATTGTACAATTTTGTTGTGCACATTGAGTGCTTTGCACATTATTCAACGAACTGTGACATTAATTACTTTCCTGTCTTGCAATCGTAAAATCCGCAATGTTTGATCAATATGTGCAGCCTCGTTTCCATGATGAAATAAAAAAACAATGACAAGTCAAATTTGATCCCATCCCTCATTCATCTGACTCCGACTTATCATTTATTTTTGATTCTCAATATTTTTCAATTAAAACTTTTGGGCTCGCGAAAAAAATCAAAGCCTTGTTCCTTCGTATAACGAAACAATAGAAAATTCTGTACTGCAAGTTGTATAATTTGTGGCATTGTGGAGCCGAGCACAACTATTCGCCATTCAGCACATTTATATACATTCGCATAGTGTACAATATCATCAATACCATTATAACACGCTGAATTTTCCTACGAGTTTTGGAACAATTTCACCCAACGGTCTAGCGCAAAATGAAATACCTGCATATGTTTTCGTTTCTAATTGACATGTTTTGGATTCATTGTTTCGCTTATCAAATTTGCCCCGCACTAATGAACAAGCGAAATACAACAATAATCATCATACAATAATCATTAACTTTTGTCGAACGTTCGGCTTTAAAATTGTAATTAATTAAGACACACATCCGTAATTGCTCTCGCATTTGAGCTTTCTCTGTTGAACAATTATTCCATACAAATTATTTTACATTCAAATAACGTCACTGGTTATATTGATTCAACATTGATTCGAATTCTAAAATCATCAATAAATTTATGTAACGTTTAACGAATGTTGTAGAAACGCTTGAACAAATTATCTGTGACATTCTTTCGGTGTTATGAAAACTTGTCATCATCAGTAGAGCAAATTCCTTCATTTTTTTTATAACAAAAATTTGTATTTGCAATTCAAATCAATGAATCATATTGATATTAAAATTCAACGAGACATGTAGCCCCCATTGCTTTTATCCTTAAATAATACAAGTAACTGCGGAGGCCGTTGCAATATAATGCTCCTCCAGATCGATCGGTACTCTAATAATGGTCTGCTCGTAAAGCTCTCTTTACTAAATCCTGACATAATATCTCGCAGTATAAAACGGACGAGCTCCCTCACTCTTTCTATCATTTTTTTTTCATGCATTGCAAAAAAACATAATAAAAAGTTGCAACTGCAAAATTCAATTCCGTCGGTTGACAAAAAAAGCTGTTTTCATGGAAGTTAATTTACGCAATTTCGTGGAATCAACTTGTTAAAAAATGTTTCTGGTAATTTATTATAATTGGATGATAACGTTTCACCGACGAGCCAGTGTAATAGAATTCAACGGAACTGGAATAAACATCTGGTTATAATGAATTGACGAAATCGCGCACGAATTAGCATATCAAATAGAAATGGAGACGCAATGAAATGATTAATAGCGGCAGTCTAATTAGTAGTGCGCGTGAAACGTTGGATACTTTTAATTGATGTGCCATGTACAAACACGAATTCTATCTTAGGCGGATTAATCGAATGCCAAATGTACAATAAATTGCGGGATATAGAACTGATAGACCGTTTGGCAATTTGCAACAGTGTGATTTAAACAATACGCATTCGAATATTAATTAATCCGAAGGAAAAAAAAGATACATTTAATAATAAAAAATTTTAAAAAGATCTCTTTTTCCATTATAGTTTTTAATTTTTTTTTTTTATTAAAATCAATAAAACACTTTTGAGTTAATTGAAAGTAAAAATTTGCAAATTTGATTTTCAATGAAAATTGATTGAGTATTTTGTAATAAAATTTGCAACCACATTTTAATCCGATTCATTGATTTTCCCAGTTTAGTATAAAGTGATATTCACGATAGAAAACAATCAAATAAAGTTACCACTGTATTAAACTTGTTCTCGGAAATATATAAAATACTTCAAAATTTGCTCCACTTATTCAATTTGTTATTGTAAACTTCAATTTGAATAATTTAATGTTGATAAACGTGTAAATATTAAACGAACAATTAGAAAATAGACTCAAAGTTCTACAAGTTCGCAAATGTATGCTTGAAAGGCGAATTTCGCTTCATTTCTAAATCAAACGAAAATTTTTCGCAAACGAATTTTACGACTGCGCTTGAAATCCACGATAAAAGTACAGTATTGATTCGTATGGATATTTTTGCAACTAAAAATTCTTTCTTCGCAAGTAAGAAACGTCACAATTGGAGAAAAAAGAATATGCGAGACACAAAGAAACGTCTCTTGTCCCCCTGCTTTGACAGCTCATCGTTTGCGTAAAAATGGTCGGTCGGGGAGATAACAAAACGACATTGTTTCATTACTAACTAAAAACGTCATGAAAAAGTGTCGACGATTACGGTGACTTTGTTCGTTCACACTCTGATATTGAAAGAACGTTTGAATCATTCGCGCTCGCACTCATTCACACTTTTGTACATTTTTATTTTTTTTTCGACAATCCTGCTGCTCACTCTAATTATCTCACGATTAATTACAAACGGACCGAGAGGAGGTTGAAGGAACTGCAAAAAAAGGACACAAAAAAGTATATTAATGACTCCGAAATGTTGCTACTCACAAAGATTAAAATAAATAAAATGAGTATTTTGTCCCCAGTCTTTTCTTCTTTTCTTAAATTTAAACATAATTTGGCACGTTCTCACGAAAAAAACAGAAAAAAACGATAAGAACCAATTTTTCATCTACGCCTTTTTTCTGTTTTCTTATTTCTTTTTTTTATCATATTTTTGTCTATTTTTTTCTTCCTAGACGTCACTTTTTAGACACTCTATGTTCCAAAGATCGATAATATTTTTTTTTCAGAAAATGTTCATCAGTTACAAAAAAAAAAAAAAAAAAAAAAAAAAACGAAGCTATTCTCAAGAGCAATCTCAGGGCATCCGGAACACGAAATTCCCTCAGTTGTTGTCATTGCGAGACACGCAAATTCCCGAGCAATTTGAGAGCATCATTCTCGGGCATTTTAGATCGAGCTTTCACGTGCATAATAAATATGCGCGCGGGGATTCATTTGCGCGCGATGCTCGGATGCATCCGAACGTTGCAAAAAATCTTCACGCATAAATAAAACACCGAGAGAAACTTGAAACGCGCAAAATGTTTGCTGGACAATTTTTTATTACGTTTATTTTTTCATCAACATTTTTCTACCCCGATAAAAAGAACAAAATCACATCAACCATTGTAAGATTCATCGCATTTTCATACTAGTAAAATGTTGAATTTCCAAAAAAAAAGTTAGTTCATAGAAAAAAAAGAAAGAAAAAAAAAAAAGAAAGTTTGTTGCAACAAAAAGAAAAATTCATGATGAAATTCTTTTGTCAGAACTTGTTTCGAAGGGACTCCACTTTTTTTGTTACAATTCCAGCACACTTTTTGCGCGAGGCAAAAATATAAAATTGAACATACTGCTCGATCCTGGAGAAAAGTGTTTAATCTTAGAGACGATCTATCACATATGTACAAGCAGAGAATGGTTGAAAGTAGTTTTTCTCGTCCAGTCGCCGGGCTCCCTACCTTACTTCGTCGTAACAAACGTAGGTGTCAATAAAAACGAAACAAACAAACATTCGGCGCATTCAGCGAGGAACCGGCAGTTGCAACAAACTGCGCGCCCGAGCTCGTTTCACGGCCGCGTCGCATCACAGCGTCCTTTTTTCGGCGCTTCTTCTCTACGCCGGGCTGAAAACTGGCAACACACAACACTCGATTCCGACATGTCAGCCCGTGTGCTGCTGTGAACAGTGAGCTTCACTTTGTCCCAGTCCACTTGGTCCTGGCTGATCTGCAAAAATAATTTCAAGCTTAAAATATTTACGCCAAAAAGGATACGAACAAAATATATCTATATAACTTTGATTAATATTCAGTAGACAAAACTTTGAAATAGTCAGACATTTGAAAACGGGAAGACAACCATTTATCAGGCATTTTAACAAAGAACATAAGCGACGCTTTAACAAACTCAGCCGTATTAGTGGAAGTTGGAACAAACTCTCGGCGCAAGAAAAAAAAAGTCGTTGCGGAAATTCTCTCACGGCTGATAGACAAAGCTAGAGTCAGGAACGTTGATTCTCGCCAAGTTAATTACACAAAATCCAGATTACTGGTTTAAAAGCTCCGAACTGAAGATGGCTGACCGTATTTTCGTTCAATGGCAATGTTCGTTTGTTATTTTTTTTTTTTTTGTTTGTTTCTATTTGACTTGCATTTTCATGCTATTCATGGCAATGAATCGACAGTTTCCATTATTTTTATTAGCTCGGTAAATTGATCTCAATAAATTTCATATTTTTTGTTTCAAAACATTTCTCATCAATTTCAAACCGAATTACTGTTGAAAAAGTACTTGCTCGAAATGGACATTGTACAATTGATATGAAAAATGCTTTTTGAAAATTAGCGATATTCGGTTTCTAACAAAGTTGACCAGAGTTGAAATTAACTTGATTAAAGTTGTTCAACAGCGGATATTCTATTATTTGGACGAGTACAATCTGCCTTACGCTGTAACAATGTTAACTTGTACCTCACAGTTTGTCATGTACAATAAATCTGCTTATAGCAACATTTACATAACATCACATTATGTTAACTTGTGAGAATATTATATATAATCACTTCACAATCCCAAAACTACCTTTAGAATTCACCCAAGAAATTTCAACTGACAAAAATTTAACTCTCATTTTCTGAATCCGCCTTTTGAGATGAAATTCCAACTTGCAAAATTGAGATATCTTCTCGTTAAGATCTTCCGGGTGTAAAATTTTTAATCAAATTAGTTTCTCATTGAACATTCAAGCCAAAGCACAAATATTCGCTTAGCGTAAAAGATGAGAAAAAAGGTGTACAAGGGTCTGATGTATAATGCAATGTTTAACATTCATAAATTATCATTTTTAACGGCGTAACGAGACGAGCGGGAAAAGCGCGAAATAATGCTTTACTTAGTGACACATTTTTCTACTTAGTTTCTTTTATTACTTTTGTGCAGCTTTTTGTTTTGTTTACCCAATAAAATAAAGCAAAATCGATTGCCTCAGTTTTTGTTGTTGGAAAAAAGAAAATCGAACCGTCGTTGTTTCTCGGTTTCAAATAAAAAGTTTCCCCAGCAATTGTTATCTTTTTAAGAGGAATTCATCAAAATAAAAAGAAAGCTTCTTTATCTGCCAGCAGTTGAAAAAACGTCTATAGATAAAGAATTCCTTTTTTTTTTACTGGAAATGAAAATATGCATTTTACAGACAAGGTAAAAACCTTTTTCAAACTTTGATAAAATATCTGAGGTACTTTTAAAATAATTAAATCAAGTTCTTTGCAAACAGGATGAAATAAAATGAAATTAAAATGAAGTCGTGTAAATTTTTTGGCCAGCAGTTTGTTTGTTTGAAATTTTGCAAAAAATATGTACTGTGCTGTTCGTCCGTTGTGAGGGCTTCAAATCTCGATGGCAAATCTGCTGTGCCCGGGTCTTGTTGCTGTTGTTGTTGTTGTTGTTGGCCTAGAATATGTGGTAGTGCGTTTCTTCTTCCAGTTCTTCCTGTGGAGAGGAACTCTTTCGAGCCTTCGCCATTTGAAAAACCACCTGGAGTTACTGCTCCACTCGAGGGACCAGCACCCTTTCCATTGCCTCCTGGATCGTTTCCGGAATCCACTTCCGCTTGTCTTTGTGAAATCATTTTCAACGCTGCAAACAAAGGAACAGAACAACCATTAGAACAGCTTGAAAAAATCACACCTTCATTTTTTTCAGTTAATTTTATTCATTACTCAAAAATCATTTTTAATATTCTGTAATTGCATAATTCGAGTTATTTTTCAAGTTTCACATTTTATATGATGGACACAAATTGGAAGATTCAATTTACGTCACACCTAATTACTGATGAAATTAAAGCACAATTTAATAAAATTTAATAAAGTTAGTAACATTCAAGGACAAATTAGTTGGTAATGCAAAACGTGGTTACAATATTTATTTACAAAATTTATTCCACCAAGCTTTCTTTCGAGAGGTATTTCCATGATTTTTCATCGAATATATATATTTTTTAAATATTTTTGTTTCAAATTTGTTTTGTTGTCTCAACTTCTTTTTTTGATTTCAAAAACCTGACCAGAATGTTTGGAGTTTGGAAAAACAATGTCCGGCTCCACTGCCGAGTTTTTTTTCGGAAAACAAGCAGAAACAAATTAATTCTTAAGACCTGAAATCAAACGTAAACGTTTGGATAAACATTCAACAGAATATTACATGAAACTGTACCATTTTATTTTTAAACCATTCAATAATATTGTTGAAGCAATTGAAATTGAATTTATTTAACGAAGAATATAAAATTATTAAAACAATCTTCACAATTTTATATATTGCTAGAGAAATCAATTGTGTCCGATATTGCAACGCTGGTGAATTGAATGTTCAAGTTAGTGCCGGCGGACTTGCCTCTGAATGTATAATTGGTTTCTCTGTCTTCCCATCGATAGATTCAGTACTCAACTAAAAGATTCTCGTTTCAGTTCGTAGACTAATTAATTGTACTTTGAGCAATTATTCATCAGCCATTGTATATACTTTGCTTATACCGCCCTTTGTGAAGTCAACACGAAAAAAGTAATATTGAAAATCAATCAAAACCAACATTTCTCGCAACTGGAAAAAAAGAGCGACGAAAAAAAGGAAAATGATTTATATATATATATATATTATTTTTTTTTTGTTGAAATGAATCAATGACGTTAAATATTGATCTTAATTAAACACAAAGTTATTAGCAATATTAACGAATAATTGGCCAGGCAGAATTATAATACAGTTATTGTGTAGCTCATTCGTAATTAGTTCCTTCGGTCTCACAGATTAAATGATAATTAAAAACGGTTCAATTAAAATGAAAATTTTTTATTGATTAAAAAAAATCTAACTTCATTGCATCTAATATAAACATGATGTTAAATGAAAAGAAAATATTATAAAATTGTAATTATTACTTTATTGATGTAGGTCCACATCAATTTAAAAAAATCAATTTAGATTAAAAATGACACGTAATAAAGAGCGTATCCCCGGGCGAACACAGACTTGATAAAAAATCCGCTACTGATCTCAACAGGAGGGCTTTAATTAAATTATAACTTCATCGGTACATCCGCGTTTCATAAGTACATAAGCCGTTTGTTTTTCTCTCTCCTGCGTTTCATTCGACATGAAATAACATTGTCGAAAAGCTCACTTGATATTGACGAGCACCGACAGACTTTCGATACTATCTTAACGGGGAAACAATTCCGTTGATTTTACGTCGTTTCAAGTTTTATAAAAAAAAGAGATCAAATTTTTCTCCTTTCATTCCTCATCGTCGGCCACGATATAATCTAATTTGTACCAATAATTTTTCACCGATGAAAACTGGATAACGATTCATTTTTTGTTAATGCGATAACAGTTTTAGAAAGACATTCCAAAAACATGCTTCGAAACATACAAGAAAATTGAATTTCGTTTTGGTAATAAAAAAAAAAGATTATGATTCAAATAACATATAGGAGAGGAAAAAATTCGTGCGGCCAGAGTATAACTCGCATAAACTAGATATAACGGCACTGAAAATTGAGGTAAAACTTTTTTTTTTCGTCTATATACTTTTTTTGTGTAAAAAGAGCCTGAGACCGTCGGGTGAAAATGAAGCCCTAAGTTGTAAAAATAACGCCTGGAACGTGAGCTTGAAATATGTCGTGAAAATAAATAATGATTCTGTGTGAATAAAGCACATACATTAAAGCCACAACAACTTGACAAGTTAAATTTGCATCTCAAAGAGATCACGAAACTATCAATGAAGTACGTTGCAATTTTTATAAATAAATTAATTTAGCCCAGCAGGTGTTCTAAGAACTCGCACTTATTCAATTTCGGTTCAATTTTTTATGCTCAACCTCGCTATCAGCTTTTCGTGGAATTCAATTAGTCATTTTGTTTTAGTCACAGTTCAATCATAATTTATTTTGCGGGATTAATGAAGCTTTTGGGGGACACAAAGTTGGGAGGCGAAGTTTCCGAGAGGAAAGAGATAATGAATTTGTTAATTAATAAATGTGAGTTAGTCGTGAATCGGCAAAAAGATGCGAGCAAAAAATTATGTTGGAACTTGTGCAGAGAACAGCAGTCGGATTTTGCAAGAGCACGAATTTTCGAGGTACCTTGGGCTCGCAAAAGTCGTTCCCGCCGCATTGATCGGATTTCTCTTTTGGTGAGACGAAAACACACCTGGATCTTGGACGGGACACCGCCATCGTGCAACAACTTCCTCTGCTTCACCTGCTCGGATTTATCAATTCATTTTAAACGTCTCAAACACAAAATCTCATCTCAATCAATCAAAATTATTTTATTTCAAATAATTTCCACTCCTCAAACAATCTCTATTATGTAACACTGCAAATAACCTTTCCTGTTGTTTTTTTACAATTAGTTTTTTCTGCACAGTTTTTTTTATTTCTATTGTAATTTTTAAATTTGCATTTTGATTTTCGAATTTGCATTTTGGTTTTTATATTCCAAATTAGTGTTGCGTTTTAGTATTTGCACTGGACATTTTGCATTAGCAAAATTGTTCGATTTGTAATCTTTGTTTTGATATGTCGATATCAGGTGACGAAGCGATTGTTCGAGGTCGCAATAGGGATCCTTGAAGTATCTTTTCTCGTGAGCTTTTTCTAACCGAAGCGGGTCAGGTGGGCACTTTGCACGGTTTCCTATTTTGAGGACGACCCTCGAGTGTCGTCATTTTCTAATGCAAGTCGGGCGCGACGAAAGAGAAAGTTTCGCAGACATCATCGCGCGAATCGCATCATTCCAATCTCGCTCGATGTCTTGCCGTACGTAGTTGGCAGCATTACGTCATCTCATTACGTCTTATTACGTCACTCGATCGGCATCATAGCTGTTCGAAAATAATTGCAAATAAATTTTTATATCGAAGTTAACATTTGAAAAAAAAAATATATATGTATATATGTATGATAAATTATGCCACAGTTCTCTAGCATTAATCTAAATTCTATCAATCTAATTCTAAATATAATGAATAAAAATAAAATTTATATTCATCCGATAATTTCACAGTAACTTTCAGACTGTAATTTTTAAAAGTTACTCCAAGTTTTTTGAAGCGGAAAATTATTGTTTAACGTGAATATGTGAATAAATAATAATTGGGACGAAATTATTATAATATGAGTAACAGATATAATTTATAAATAAATACAAATACATTTTATATTATTCCAATCATATTCCAAACGTTTTGTTAAATGTTTGTTGAAGTAAATAAATGTCTGTTTGACGAAAATTATAAATAAATCAAAATTTAGCGAGCGTTTGGCAGTTTTCATTTTGAAAATTGGTTGGCCAAAATAAGTGACGCGAAATGAGTAATGCGTGAGAACAAGTGAATAATCAATCGCCGACCGAGAGTAATTAGTCGAATCCATATGAAATGCGCCAATTGTTGGCGATCGCGTTATAATTATCATGTACGTTAGGAGATTTGCGCAACGTTACAGCAAATCCAATTTCAAATGCCACTTCGATATTTAATATCACGTTCGTTCGCGCATATGTTTGTGCATAACCGACGAATTAAAAATAAATCATAATCATTGAACTACAAAATTCGCGCCTCTCATTGCATCTAATCCACCAACTATTTGTCCCGTCAGGTTTTTTCCAGAGGTTCTTTCATCGCAATTTCATAAAAAAATGGTATTCCCCGTAAAGACTGCATTGTTTTTTTTTAATTTTTTCTCAATAAAAGACTGAACAAATTTTGCAGTCACAATGGAATCGACTTTACAATGCCAAATCGTTTTTCATACTCCAAACGAACGATATTTTCCTCGACAAATATTTTGATATTAGGGTTTTCTATATTTTTTAATTAAAAACTTGAGCTTCCATTTCATCCAACTGAATCGAACTTTCTGATAGGTGGTACACAACAAAAGGCGATCGCTTTGATCGTGTTTTTCAGTTTTGTTATTTCTTCTTTTTTTTCATCCGAAGTTCAAAGAGTTAAAATGAAAACTATATATAAAAAAAATAGGAAAGATGAAAATAAAACTGGTTGGGAATCAAAGCGCAATTTTTACGAGCGGTAAAACTAACCGTAAAACGTTCGTGACTTATGCAACGTTACATCATCAAATGACGTCGATGAGTCGACGTAAGCGTAATTCAAATTTGATTAGATCCCAAAACACACACTTAAACAGCGATCGCCTATGCAACTAATGCACCTTCAAATAACCCAATACAGCTTGATTAATTACCATAAAATTAATTTCCCCTTTTGGATTTGAATTTCGTCGAATGCGGACGAGATCAAATTAAAACAAACAATGGTTGTGAAAAATTGTCGGAAATAAATAATAGGAAAAATAAATTCAAAAAAAGAAGACAATACTTCTCGAAAATTGGAGTTTTTCTGAAACGAAAAATTTCATTTCTGTAAAACTCAACGAAAAATCTATACCGTGGACGAAATTACGAAAGTTTATTTTGGAATAACCATCGATTAGCTGGCTGACTCAAATGTCATAACCCAACCGACCGTTCGAAATATAATTTCGGATGAAAATTATTTGAATTCGTCAATAGCGTGAAGACGGATCGATACGTCTTCGGAACACCGGCGCATTTTCGTATAAAATACACACTGACGCGTACAAGCTACGAACCGTTTTTCCTGGTTTATTTAACGATTTATTACCTCCGCAAGATAGAGCACGAATCTTTTATTCGGTAGACAAATATGACCGGTATTTATTTTGTTTTCTCGCGAGCTCATGATTTATAGAATTATGAACCCTATCCTCGCCCGATGAAAAATGATCATGAAGAATTAGCCGAGCACTTGAACTCTTTTTTGAAATATCGATTCGGCCGAGCGCAAATTCATCTTTCAATTAAAATTCTAAAACGGTCAGCTGGATTTTTCGAGAGGGAACATTACAATCTGCTGTTTGAATTTTCGATGAATTTGCAAACATTGGGAGTGAAACCATAATTCACGTCGGTATTCATGGAGACACATTGAGCGTAACTTTTGGGTTCTTAAATTCGAACATTGGATTAGAGTTGGAATAGAAAAGTGTTCTTAAAAAAGAAAGAGAACGGAAGGAAAAAAAAGTGTGGGGAAGTTTTTTGCCAGATGAGGGCTCGCCACTGGTTTGATAATTCACGCATAAATCCGGTATTTAATACCGTGAATATTTAATAAGGTGTGCATAATAAAATTATTGATTTTGTCACGATTCGCTCTATTTGTCGGTCACAATTTCAAGCTTAATTAAATTCTTAATGAAATAGTTAACTTGGTAATTCCGATGATTTTTCTTCGAGCTATCGGTCTTGAGAATGCATGAAAATGAAAGAGTCATATTTTTGTAATTGCAATAACAAATTCACTTCGAACTTAAATCTTTCGATAATTGTGTTTGCGGTCGATTAATAGCGTTGTCGTAAGGTTCCTTAATTGCCACATAAACTTCGAACGTAGTACGATATCGCTTAGCAAATAATTAACTTGAATTATCGTACAAAAAATGTATCACCAACGACGCACCGGCGAAAATATTCTCAGTTTTCCAGATTTATCTTGCAGATAAAAAAGGGGCAATCGGAGTCGCAGATCTGCGAGGCAAACAGTCGAAAACTCGCCGTTACTTATATCGCCTTATTAGATCGACTCGATGAATTTACGTCACGAGGAGATATAATATTATCACTACGCATTCGGCATCGAAAACTCGGCTAAGTGCCAAGGTACAGTTTCTGCCTTACTGATCACATGATTTTCGTCTAAAAACGACGACTAATCTCGTGCCTTTTTGCGAGCAAAAGTTCCAACGGAAATTGTAATTGAAAAACGATCAGCTCTTTTTTCAAATTACTTTCTTCGTTAGCTTTTACGAATACTTTTTTCAGAGAAATACAAACAAATTAAAAGTATTAAGATTTATAAATAGTTTCATTGATACACTCACCCACACGGACAAAAATATAAGTCAAAATATATGCAAAAAATTTTTTGTTGATATATTTTTCATATATATTATAGAATATTCAATTATTATTATAATAAAGGTTTAAATCCGAAATATATAAATTTATACTTCATTTATATCCCTTTAAAAAAAGTTGGTGTCACGCCTGAAGTTCGCCGTTACAGATAACTGCTAACTTCACGTGTAGAGATCTATTGCGCGTTTGACTTCTGCGCATATATCAGAAGTGATAAGTTCATCATGTTGCATTATAAAAAACATAATCAAAGGATTGTTTATATTAAAGTAAATTACCGTCAATTTGTTAAAAAGAAGTTAAAAGTAGTATACATAATTATCAGTTTCATTCTCATTCAAAAGTTACAAAATTTGAGGTTAAGAATAAAAAAGTTTCTTTTTTTTTTCAAGCCAAACAATGACATGATTTTGAGATAGACTTTCGTAAAAATAAATGGAATTAGAAATTTTATTTTCAAATAATAATTTGGAAAAAAAGATTTATCACAAGATTTTTATGGTTCTTCAATGGTTTTGTTTCGAAAATTCGTCAATTATCCAAAGTCGCGCGCGACATCTCTAGTAACATATATTTTAGATGTAATCCAGTCCAATCCATCCAATATTAATAAGATTAAGGAAATGCTGAAGTTAGCTACGTAAGATGAAATGCGCTGTGATCGTATGCGCATAACAGGCAGATAGTTTGAATATATATAATAATATAAAAAATCTAAAACAAAAACAAAATACACTCTATAATCATTGAACATAAAAAAACTTTAATAATTCCATTGTAACAAATTATTTAAACATAAATGAATTATTTATTACTAAAATAAATATAAATAATTATATTTATAATAAATAAATATAATTTTCTTGCGACAGAAAAAAGCTAAAAATGCAGAATGTTAGATGAAAACATTTAATATACCAAAAGAACAAAATTATAGTGTATTTATTGTGATTACTCATTATAGCAAAAACTGTATGAAGCGCGCGCGTAGCGTGCGCTACAAATCTAGTTGAAAATATATTTTTGTTCGTGTGAGCATTGAAAATAAAATATGATTTAAATAATTTATTAAAAATAATTATATTTCATAAGAAACATAAAAGTATAATTTATTTTATATTTTATAGATTTATATTAATGAAGAAAAACAAAATATAGGTTAATTATATTTTCCAATTATATTTTTATCTATGAAATTAGTTAAAATTGTTTGGCGTTAAAAAAAAAAAACATTTTTAAGATGGAATAATGTTTGAAACACAGATTTATCTCCGTAATTGTTGCAGTCGGGTTTGAAAAGATTGTTGGATCAATAACCCAAATTGCAAAGTGTAAACTATTCGACATTATTTATGTTACACGAGCTCGTGTGACTTTATTTTTGTATGATTGATTTATTCCATAAGCTTGAGATTTTACGTTTGGTTGTTTTATTATTAACAACAATCTGTCTGATAGCATCGATTGCTTATTTATTCCAAGTTCAATTTGTTTTTGTCGCTTCACTTTTCATCAGCATTATCGTCTCTTATTGATTCCTCAGAATTCTCGGCACCGTTTTTTTTTGTTCGTGATCGCTCACACCTATTTTAATGAATTTTTCGTTTTCCAATGTTTTTATTCATTCAAAAACATTTTTAATCAGTTTCCACGGATTTGTCCATTCCTGTCGATTCCTGTCGACAAGGACATTTTTTATTTTCGCAACGACACGTTCTCCCCAACTTAACGTTCTCGTTTTCATTTTTCGTTTTCATAAATAACCTTCTGTCCCCTTGCGAAACATTTTTTTAACATAATGAAACTTCGGATATTATGTCGTAAAGTGCGCGCACATATATCTATGAAAAATGTTCTCCATTATGAAAGTTATAAATAATGTGATATAAATATAACTCTTTGTTGAGAAGGATCAATTTTTTATCAGGCGTTAAAATCCGCAGTTTTCCGGGCGGGATTCTAGCGAGCAATTAAGATGGGACGTAAACTTCAACCAGCTATCAATTCCTTTTTCTTTTTTTTTTCCAATTTTTTTAATGCGTGAAGTATCGGAAGAATTTTTTTAACTAATGTTTTTATAAAGTTACAGATCATTTTTCAATGTTCATCCAGCCAGCGACGAATTCCAATAATTTTTCCACGCGAATATTTAGATTCTGCAACTTTATAACCTTGGAAACTTCATAAACTCACACAGAGTTCTTCTAACTCAAAACTTCCGAAAACAGTTTTGATACAACTTCTCAAGTTGAAAAACTGGTTTTAAACAATTTTCCAAATCCTTTTTGGGTTTCCCTTTAAAACCCAAAATTAAAATTCATCCCCTGATGGTGTCCGCAGTTAAAAAACTGGTCAATTTTTCAGTACCCATTTTTTCCAAACCCTTTGAAAATCTTCAATCAGCTCCAAACTTGGTTATACCAATGCCAACTGCATCAAAAGAATTCCTTCCCCTTTTCCAACTCGTTGTCTCACTTTTTCATTGGGTTTATTCATTCAAAATATACTCTCGAGCTTTGAATTAATCGTCAAACGAAATTCCCATATTATGAATAAACATCCCGAAATGGCTGTGCATTAGAATATCTAAAAAATTCCCGTCTCCTCTTATTCATGATCGATTTAATCTTTTGGTCTCGTCCCGTCGTCCTTTTCAAACTTTACAAAATGATAATGCGGTAGAAATAAACGCGCGCAATCCAAACCCCTTTTCAAACCGCTTTACATTCAACTTCGAATGGTGCTATCGATTGGAAAGAAAAAAGTGTTCCATGTATTGTCATTTATTATTGACACTTCAGAGTCCAAGTGAACCAGGAATCAATCCTTGACAATGTCCTCATCAGAGCCCGTACAACTTTTTTTATTTCATCCTTCGTCCCGTTTCATTGTTCGCAACAAATCATGCTGATGTTGGGCGATCAGCGTCGATCGTTATCCACCCTGGTCATTTTCATTTGTGACAATTTTCGTCACAATTCAGTTCGCAGCTTAACATATCATGCCCATCGACAACAATGCCAACTGTTTATCTCTGTTGGGACAATCGTAATCCATTCATGATGAAACGTGCTTTTCAACCATCCACGTTTGAATGAAACCGAGTTTTCGTAGTTCCGCATAAAAAAATCACTTCAAATCCTCGAGCGGCCTTGCAATTTGCAAACCATAAATAACCCAAGGTCGTCTGTCCAATATCCCAGAGATGTAAACAAAGACACCATCAAAAGCGCCAGGGGTCCGTTCTTCCAACTTGATTATTTTCACTAAACTGTTTAGCCACTGGCTATTTCCTCCCCGCCTTCAATTTTAAACGATGGATTTATTTATTTATGAAATCAATATCATTGATTATTCAAGTGTGCAATTTAAAAGAAAAAGATGTGTTTTTGATTTTGAAAGGCACGAGAACAAATGCCGACAAATTTTCGTTATTTGATGTTGCAAAGTGATCTTTTCTAACCATGTTTTGGATGGAATTATGGTCGGCGGACTGGTCGAGCGAGGGTGAACAGAATGGTCCTAAATTGGCGAGTGAAATAAGGCCGGACAAGGACGGCGCGAGGTCGAAGCAGATCGGCGGGATATCCCTCGCGTCGATGCTGCTCGGCGGGCGGTCGGCGCGCGGGCGAAACAAAGACGGAGGGAGTGCCCGGCCTGAAAACGTGGCAACAGAGAGCGCCGGGAGCACGCGCGCGGGACAATGCAAGGCGAGCAGACGCGTGACGCAAACGCGCGCGTGACGTAGTCGCACGACGCACTGATTAGAACTCACCATTGATAGCGGGCTCCGTACGTGTTATCGTCTGCGCACACTGTTGTCAAACGGAAGTCGAGCCGGTCGACGTTGAGCGGCCGACCGACGGAGACGGCGAGATCGCCCGACAAAGACGGCCCTCGAATCGATAGCTCGCTCACTTCCTCCGTCGGCACTGCGATCGCGTTGTGTCGCGCGACCGCATACACGTTATTGGCATTGCGCGACGACACAACTTGCGCGGCTTTTTTTCGCGCGCCACACTTGGGCCTCGGGATTGAACGCGCGCGAGTATGCGTGCACGTCTGATCGGCGCACACACACGGACACACGCAGTCGACGAATTTCGCTCGCTGCGGCGCGATCTCTCGACGCCGATGGACGCCACTCACGAATGTCGAGTCAAGAAGCGCGCGAGACACCACGCACGCGGCGTGCTCGCTACACCGACGCGCACCGACCGCGCACGAAGTTGCGCGAGCACGCCACCCCTAATCGCCGCCCCCGACGATGCGCGACTAGAACATCTGCGCCGATTTCCAGCCGAGTTTCTTCCACTTTTGCCAACATTTTTATTCGTCTAAGATCATTCAACAAATTCGAGTGGCACTATTTTCATCTGCCATTACATCTTGCACGGAATGAACAATCGCGGATAAGGATATTCAATGATTCTTTATTTTCCATTGGGAATTAAGGTGGGACTGTCGGTACAGTCAAAATAACGTTTTTCAAATGATATTTAATCTGAACAGTTTTAAATTTCATAATTTAACCATGCGTATTTTGGCTACTATAAACAATTAGGCAAAATATGAACAAATTTCACAAATTCGAATTTGATATATTT
>JAAMPD010000149.1:0-82121 GCA_025266255.1 Trissolcus basalis
AACTAATTATATTTTTACATTCATTATATTTTCTCTATTTTATTTATTGTTTATCACAAAAGATTAAAAAAAATAGAATTACTAACATTCTAAACATCATTAATATTGCGGAAAAACGCATTTATTTTCCATTCAACACTTTCTTTTCTTTCTAAAATTGTTAGTGATGCTGAAGTTTTGGTTGCAAAAACATAGTAATCACTTTGCATGATCACAACAAACAAATTTATTTTAAGATTATTTTCATTTATTATTATTATTTTTTATTTTTGATGTAATAAACAGCAATGAATAGTAATAATGCCTTCATCTTTAATATTTTCGAAAGATAGTAAAATTGAAGACCTACATTGAAGAAGCGGACTTGCACTCAATAGGCCCTTTTATTATTAAATCGAAAAAGAATCGGAAAATGGTCGATTTTGATATTCTTTAAGTAGCAAAGATGGTTTTTTTTGATCTAAATAAAAATTTTAAGACTCAAAGTATACCGAAATTAACAATTTTGTCTAGATTTTTTGTTTGAAATAACATAATGTGTAGAAAATGAAATTTATATTAATATATAATATATTAATATTTAGTTATACATCGAAAGTTTGGATACATAATTTTTTTTAGATTAAAAATGCTGATTTATTTGTAATAATTTATAAGGGTATGTACAGTCTGAGAAAATAATGCTCGCATTTTTCTCGTATCTTTTTTTTACTACATGTCAGTATAGTGAAGCTAAAGAAAGACAAGAGATACTGAAAAGTTTAGGCATTGATTTTGCTGACTGTACTCATTTGGCGTATTCGAAAAAGAACAGTATTTTGAAATAATAAAGGACGCACTTATGTGAACTAAATTGTCTTTCCTTTATTATTTTAAAATAATGTTCTGTGTCGAACACACCAATTGTGAACTAGTCTGAGATGGCATGAGATGGTCTGAGAGAGGTATCAAGTTGAGAAGTTTAGAATCCGTCTTTCTTTCGCTATGGTATATAAAAGAAGACAGATGATGGATAGTACCGGCTCCATGGGTTGAAGATCCTTTGACACTCGAGTTCAAAGGTTATATTATTTTTGTTGACTTCAAATGATGATACTAAAACAAGAGTCAAATTTGAATAAGTTTGTTGCGACGGATGACATAATTGTATAGAGAACATTAAATTTATTTATGTCTAGAAATGATCTCACTGCTACCGGTGTTTTTAATCATATTGAGTCACCGAATAACACCGTATCATGCTCAAATTACCGGTGACATTTCTTCGGATATAGATCCTTATGAAACACTTGTTTGGGGACCTGGATTACAACCTGAGAAAGCTGTCTTTCGGTCTAGGTACATATTCCTGCAGTTACGGAATTCAGATGGTAAAAAGTTAGTATTTTATTATTTTATACTCACAGATACCAAATATTGTGTACGATATTTATTTCATATTTGTATATTTTAGTATAACATCTTCACCTGGAATTGAAGCGATAACAGCGAACATCAGAGGAATAACAAAACATAATACAAAATGTCCCATTTGGACTCAAATTTTGGATGCTTATGACGGTAGTTTTATCATACGATATAATGTTCAAAAGACATGCATAAGTTTGCATTTGCAAATTCAAGTGAAGGACATTGATGTGGTAAATATTTCGGATATATCAGGTAAGAGTTTAAGATACAAATTGCTGTTACATTGTTTGGTTGAAAAAATGCATGATTGCGGTAATAAACTTGACTAATTTGCAGGTCCCGTTTACGAAGAAGAATGTTACTGTCCGAACTCTGATCTCGAATCTTGGCTTAAAAACAATAATTGTTCTTCTGATCATCCACAAATAATCCAAGATTTAAGTCCTTTTCGGACTATCAACTTTGATAACATTAGAAGCAGTTTGGTCAAAGAATTTCACAGGCCCAATTCCATAAGTTTTTGTCATTACGTCATTAAAAATAATGAGGTGATTATTTATTACCAATTTGTCCGTATTGAACAAGTTTAAATTTAAAAGTTTGTATTCATCATTTAATACATTTAATATGTTATGAATTAAAATATATTTGATGATTTTTAAGTAAAAAATTGTATAAATATATTTTGTTTAGATTAAATTATTTGATGTATTTTGATTTTTTAATTAAAGTCCAGTTTCGGACATGACTTCATTTTTAGATCTACAGACACTGTTATGGTCAACATGTTGGATTCAAAATATTTATAGATACCACATTGTTATCTATCGCTCGAAAAGTCATCCTGCCAGATGTAGAATTTTTTATGAATCTAGGCGATTGGCCTCTAGTTAAAAAATCATTGAAGGTTGTTTACCCGATGTTTTCATGGTGTGGTTCAGATGATTCTTGGGATATTATTTTGCCAACATATTCCATCTCAGAAGCTTCAACTGAGATGATGGGCAGGTAACAAACAATTTTGTCAAAACTTTATTGTCATTGTGTGTCTTAATTCATTTATTCTAGGGTGAACCGGGGTAAGAGTGACACTTGGGGGTAATTGTGACAATTCAAACAACATTATTAATTTTACAACTCCACACATGATTTTATAAATTATTATTAGTCACTGAACTCGTATGCAAAACAAAATATGCAAAATATAAAGATTTTTAATAAAAAATTCAAGGTGTCACATTTTACCCCATATGTCACTCTTACCCCGATTGACCCTACTAACTTTTTACATTTATTCTTGTAGAATCACTTTGGATATATTATCCGTTCAAGGCAATGCGAATGTTGAATGGAAAAATAAAACTGAAAAACTTTTTTGGCGAGGCAGAGATTCTCGACGAGAACGATTAGATCTGATTGACATTGCACGAAGATATCCTGATCTAATAAATGCTTCAATAACAAACTTTTTCTTCTTTCGAAATGAAATTGATAAATATGGTCCTCCTGAAAAGCATGTTTCGTTTTTTCACTTTTTTAAGGTAATACTCATGTTTTCATATTCATTTTTTATACACTTATTAGTTCCAGTTTTTAAATATGGTTTTTTTACAGTATAAATATCAATTAAATATCGATGGATCAGTAGCAGCATACAGATTACCCTTTTTGTTGGCTGGAAATTCACTGGTGTTTAAACAAGATTCCGAATATTATGAATTCTTTTATCATAAACTCACACCTGGTGTACATTATATTCCAGTCAAAAGATCTCTATCCGATTTAATAGAAAAAATTCGTTGGGCATTAAAGAATGATAAAAAAGCATTTACAATATCCAAAAATGGCCGACAGTTTACGAGGGATAATTTATTGCCAAACGATATTTTGTGTTATCATGTTGTTTTATTCAAAGTAAGTCAATTTGATAATATATAATAACCAATGAATACTAAACTATTCTCTTTACACTTAAATTTAAATTTCAGGAATGGAGTAAAAGACTGAAAAACAAGATTAAAATACACAAAGATATGGAACATGTTTCCCAACCAGATCATGATTGTTACTGTCCACCGTATGATGAAACGTATGACTTCATTAAAAAGGACGAATTGTAATTATTAAAACTTATTACAATTATACCAAAGTAACATTTCAATAAATTAATTGTGCCATTTATGCACGTTTTTTCTATTTTGAATATTAACAAGTGGATACTTATATACAATTTTGAATAAAAAAAATTTGGAAAAATATGCATGTGTTTGATAACTTTTTACCAGCTTTAGATGTTTAAAATAATGATTAAAATATAAATTCCTGCTAATCTGCTGATACGTTTAGTCTGTAGTCAATGACGGTACATATCCCAAGAGTTCCAATACTTTATATCCTTCCTTGATATTATCAATTCTATGGATTATTTTTTTAGTTGCAAACGGTGAGCGTTCTGCTTTAATTAATTGCTCAACTGTATTCGGAAGAAGTTCATCACGAATATATAAATACACTGGTTTCACATATTTCAATAAAAATAATATTTTGTCCAACAATTTTTCTATCATATTTCCTATATTATCTGTCTGATGGAGTAATTCAGTAAACAAGTCATAAAATTTGTGAAACATCTTTTTTGCTGTAGAGAAAATATTAAACGTAGATAGAGCATTTTCTATGGTACCTCTTTTATGTCGATTTAATCGACTATAAGGTTCCATTGCTCTTCTTCTTCGACTTTTTGATTCGGACTTTCCGCTTTTGTTATCTGATCCACTATTAGATTTAGAGCTTTCACTTTTGTTATCGGAACTATTTTTGTCTTTTGATCCACTTTGATCATTTGAATCAGTTTTGTTTTTAGGTCCATCCAAATCCTCATCGGCTCTTTTCATTGCTTGTTGGACGTCAAATACGAATCCTAAAAACCAGCATTTTTCATCTCTAAGATGATTTGATCTTAACATTGTTTAAGTTTATATAAAATTTTTATCCTTTTTACCTTCAACTATTTCTTGAACTTCTTCTGCAGCGTTTGAAATCAGTTTTAATGGTAAAGCAAGTGGAGTTAAAATGAGTCCAAGAGAGGAGCTCCATGTTAATTTTAATGGTGCTGTCACGACAGATGTAATTGTACTCACTACTTTGTCCAGTAATCTAGCAATGAAACCAGGTCCTTAAAACATAACAAAATATTTTTCAATGCATAAAATTTCAGTGCATAAAATTGTTGTTTTAGCGTTATTTAAAGAAATACGTGTCTTAGAGGTATGTAATCAAATATTTTACTCAATTTATATTGATTATAGTTCAATAATAATTTTACGTAATTATAATTCAAAACATACATATTAAAAGTATAATAATTATGTAAAAAAAATTTTCTACCATTTTTTTATCACAATTTTTGATGCAATAAATCAATGTCTTTAAAATTATTGTTTTATATTATACCTTTGAAAATAAATAAAAAAATAAAAATGTAAATTTTTTAATTAAATTTATATAAGTGATGAAAAATCTTGAACAGTTAAGTTGATTGTTTCTATGGAATTTGCATAAATAGGACGATCGAGATATAATACAACATACCTTTATTATCAGATTTTTTTGAATTTTTTGAATCAGTAGAATTATCTTTACAGAAGACAACTGATATTACAGAAAAACACAAGACAATGAAAACTAATTTCTTCATTTTAGATAGAATTTTATATTACTTTTTCGAACGGTAACACTTGTCTATTTTGTTTTTGTTCTATTCAAGGTATCTTATCAATTGCACATTTTATGTGCATTTATTTTTTATCGTGAATAATTTAACGTATAACAACTGAATGTGACGTAATTGTGCAAAATTGTTAAAAGTCATATTAAGTTTGTTAGTTTTTCGCTTTGATAACACTGGAAATTATGAATTTTTCTTAATACAATACAATGATAATAACGATTTTGCTTTTAAAAGTCTGACTTCGATGCAATGACTTATTTTGCACTTCATAAAATGTTAATGCAATAAACACTTATAATAATTCACCTTTTAAGCTCAAGATGGTATATATAAAAAAAAACAGACATTTTAGCTAAAACTAGCTGTATGTGATAATGTGACAATAGATTTCGTTGGTAGCCATATGGTAGCTGGTAAAAAATATTTAAAAGTTATTTTTTATTTGAACTTTTTTGAAATGCCATGTGAATAATCATTTTTGCTACAGAAAATAAAAGCTTAGAACTCAAATGTTTTTAACCATTATTTAAAGCTGACGAAATTCGGAACGTTTTCTGAATAAACGTTCCAGAAAAATGCAGTTATACGAGTCTATGTGACTCGTGTAGGTGTATAGGTATATTTTAATGTAGATGCGTACTTCAATACGTGCTTGTGGTTGTGTATGCGTTCATGTATGTGTGCTTGCCTAATTGATGAGTCTATATATATATGTTCATGTGTGCGTGTTTATGAGTGTATTTGTATTTTTTCTTAGGATAGGATTTTTGCAAGTAAAGTGTAGTAATTAAAAACCTGTGCTCGGGTATTTGTGTCGCTATACTAATTTTTATGTAATAATGGTAACGATGGCATAATGGCCGATGATATAAAACCTATTTATTTGAACAATATGTAAGAGACCAAAAATGTTATGAGATTTAAAAACGGATTTTTTATTTTTTATTGAAATATGAAAAAAATTAATTCCAGATAAACGTTGTTAGTTCATTTTGTTTCTAAGAAATCAAATTTTTGTCGCTATGTTGAAACATAATTTACCAAAACTAAAATAAATTTTTCGCCTAGGGTTGAGCAGGTGTGATTATGGATTACCTCTTTGAATTTCTAATCAATTTATTTCAATCTTTCTCAAATACGAATTTTTCAGAAGTGTATATTGTTGTGGAAATCAAGCTTCAACTACTGAATTAGCAAAATTGAAATCATAAAGTTAATATAATATAATGTAATATAAAGTTGAAGTGCAAAACTTCACCTACAAATTTCACCTCTTAGAAGAGGTGGTATTGTGATGAGAAGAACTTGGTATAGGAGAGAGGCTTGTTGAATATCACCTTAAAAGACTTGATTCAAAATTTTACATAAAATGTTGATTGTCTTTATAAAAGATTTCACGTGAGAAATTCCTCTTTTTTAACTGACTTCATTCAAGATTTTATAAGGTTCTCTAATTTGCTTCCGTATAAGGTGGGGGGTTTAATCTCCCCTTCGGAGGACAACTCTCCTTTTTTTATTTTAAATCACAAAAATTATAATTTTAAAAGATTAAAAGGAAACTTTGATTTTTTTTTAATTTGTAGAATATCTAAACTTAAATCTTTTAAAACTGGAAAAAGATCTCAAATCAAGACTTAAGTCTGAAAGAAGTACATTGAGACTTTTGAGCCTCAAGAAAGATCTCAATTTAAGGATTTTAAGTGTGACAAAAATCTTTAATTAAGATTTTTAGAATTTGAGGTCTTAAAATAAGACTTTTAAGGCGCTTGAATCAAAGGCTACGCGCGCTAAACCCCTATTAACAATACTTATTCTCTTCTTTTGATTTTTTTTGATTTCATAGGAGAGTGGGGGGCTTAATCCCCCCTCCGGGGGGATACGCCCCCCCCTTTTTCAAGTTTTAAATTTGGAAATTTCAATCTTTAAAGAATTGGGGGTAACTTTGAATAATGTTTTTCTCTCTATCTCTTTCCTATTCTCCAATTTTAATTTTGAACATTTCACATAATTCATCAAAAGTCCTTATGTAAATCTTCCAGTTTTACCGACGATTTATGTGTTTAGCCCGGAATGTCTTAAATCTCGTTTACACTCATTTACCCTTATCTACTCTCGTTTACTCTCATTTACCCTGATGTACTCTAGTTTACTCTCATTTACCCTGATGTACTCTCGTTTACTCTCATTTACTATTATCTACTCTCGGTTACTCTCATTTACCCTCATATACTCTCGCGTACTCTCATTTACCCTGAGATACTCTCGGTTACTCTCATTTCCCCTTATCTACTCTTGCTTACTCTCGTTAACCCTTATATACAATCGATTACTCTCATTTACCGTTATCTACTCTCGTTTAATCTCATTCACCCTTATCTACTCTCGGTTACTCTCGTTTACCCTCATGTACTTGAGCTTACTCTCATTCACCCTCATGTACTTGAGCTTACTCTCATTTACCGTTATCAACTCTCGCTTACTCTCATTTACCCTTATCTACTCTCGGTTACTCTCATTTACCCTCATATACTCTTGGTTACTCTCATTTACCTTCCTATACTTTCGCTTACTCTCATTTACTCTTATCTACTCTCGCTTACTCTCATTTACCCTGATGTACTCTTGTTTATTCTCATTTACCCTCATATACTCTCGATTTCTCTTATTCACCCTTATCCACTCTCGCTTACTCTCATTTACCCTCCTATACTTTCGCTTACTCTAATTTACCCTTATCTACTCTCGGTTACTCTCATTTACCCTTATCTACTCTCGTTTACTCTCATTTACCCTTATCTACTCTCGGTTACTCTCATTTACCCTGATGTACTCTCGCTTACTCTGATTTACTCTTATATACTTCCTCCCCCTCAAAAAGTTCCGCTAAAAAGTCGGAAAAAAGGTCGGGAACAGCGGCGATACTTTTTTTACTATAGGTATAGGTAGAGTAGATAGCTAGATAGTTAGATATAATTTTTCAGACACCTGTCATTATACTTGGGCCTATCAAAGAGTCCCCAATCACCGCTGTTCCTGACTTTTTATCCATGGCTAATCCTAGGTCAAAAAAATCCGCTGAAAAGTCGGAAAAAAGGTCGGGAACAGCGGCGATAATTTTTTTTAATATAGGTTGATTAATATATCACATGCTGATTTTCGATCTTGAAAATCTTCCGTCATTCCACGCGAGTAAAAAGGACAAAGCAAATTAGAAACGAACAGATAAAAAAAAATGAAAAATAATAAAAAATTCACTGCTCAGCAAACATAAAGATGCAAAAATATAAAAAACTGTTGGCAGTAGAGGCAATAGCAATGGACGTCAGTTGACAAGGGTTGATGGTAGCTGCTGATCGACGGTTTAATTTATCGGCTAACTTTCAGGCGAAAATCTAAGGGTTCGGTGCATGTTTAATTCCGGCATACGCTGATGACAAAGCTCAAACAAGGGCAAAGTGAGGGCAAAATTGAAGGGAAACACCAACGGGAAAAATCAGGGAGAAATTAGGGGAAATAAAATGTCATGTAAGCTGGCAGTTCTAAGCCCTCACAGAAAAAGGATATATATTTAAAATATTTAACTTTTTGCTGCTGAAAAAATATTTTATATATATAATATTTTGACATACATTCAAACGTATATTTCCAGTAATACAATGTTCAAATGTATGAAAAATATATTTTCAATTATATTCTCAAATATAGAATAAATATATGTTCCACGGAATTTCTGCTATCCATTTCAAAAATATATATTACATATGTATAACTTTTTTCCGGATATATATTTATTATATTTCGACATATATTTTTTTCTGTAAGGAAGAACTGCCAGTGATTTGATTTCAGAGGCATCCAAAAGTCAAACGGCACCTCCCACACGGTCAAAGATATATTTTCAATTATATTTAGAACATATATAATATAAATAAAATTAAAACTTATATATTTCGGATATGAACCGTTTATATTTTGAATATAAAGCGGCAATCTTATATAAAATTAATATAAATTTGATGATAATATATATAAAAAACATCAAAAATATATTTCTGCATATATTTTGATATATATTTTTGTCTGTGTGGGCTTAACCAACCAGGATCTGTAGAATATTTTGTTATGCTCCCCTAATGATATATAAAACAAATAAATTGATTCTAATTATATTCGGTTTTATTGGACGAACCACGGACCGTTTACATAATTTCGTGTCGCGAATCGATTTTTGAACTTAAGGTGTTTTGATGAACTGTTCATGAACTTGGAGCGAACTGGCGAACTGCTCAAGTCCACGACCAGTCGCGGGTCGCTAATTTGGATAAGTGGGGTTTATCGCAAACCCCTTCTTTAATTAGTAAAAACGCCGATTCAGTGGAACCGTGGATTGGGATGTGTTCCCAGGGGACATATGACGCGGTCCCACGCAAAAATGATACCATCTTGGCAAAGTCCACGTAAGCCGTCGGCAGCAACGCCTACTGAAAAGGCTCAAATAACTGTGGAAAATGAATGTTCATTTATTAGTAATAATTTAGGTTATGCGGGGCATAACAATTTATTGACCACTATATCGATGGAAAAGCCAACTTAGTTTTCTTTTTTAGCCTCTTTTTTGGTTTTCCTTCTTAGGTGACACTCCTGGGTGACCTTCTTGATCGGGACAACAAGCAATTCGGACACAATACTTTACCAGGCTTTATTTTCATTTTTTCTGTGGTCTTATTAAGTTCTCAATAATCCCAACAAAATTTATATTTACCACTAGCTTTCTTCATTATAAAGACTATCGTTCTGGGACTGTTCAATAATATTTCCCTTCAGCATACTATAAACCTCAGCGTGCATCGCTTGACAAAGGACATTATTGATAAGTACTCAAAAAGTAGTTCATCGTACTTGTCCAAAAGCTTTTGAATTTGTTCAAATTCTTTTTGTGAGGTGCAAAAGTTCAAGCTGGTCAACTAGTGACACGATATCGTTTGACATGGTAGGCCAAGTCATGACCTGGATACACGCCAGGGACTATGACAAGTCCCATTTAGCCACGAGTGCTAGAACATTCCGGTGGGTACCACCCAAATTTTCTGAACAGTGCGTCTGAAGTTTCCTACGAGAACAAAAATATACGTGTGTATATTCATACGTTCAAATTGTTTAATGTTAATTTTTTTTAATTTGACAAAATTTTCTTATTTTATGTATACATATGTTACTTCATGCAAAATTTCAGTTCAATCAATGCAAAATTGTCGATTTTAGTCATTATGGTCGACGATCCCCTTAAAATGGAGAATATGCGTGAAATATGTTTTGAAATATATTTTTGTCTCTGTGGATTTGCAAATGTAACGCTATATTTGCTGGTATGCTGTGGGGAACAAACTTTAATATGACGACACCAGTGCTCTTAAATGGCATTGATAGTTTCTACAGAACTGGAGTCGGAGCTTAAGCTCAGGACACCATCGTCATCAAAGTATGATGTAAGTCGCCAAATGACCACTGGTTCATAGAAGTAGGAGTCAGGGCATATAAAAATTGCTAGATGTTTCAAAATGGTAGCATTTTATTTTAAATGTTTTATTATAATTTTGAGTTTTCAAATTTAATCTTTATTATCGAAGCATCCTAATCCTAAGATAGTAAAATTTTATTATAGTAAACGTACCAGTTTGTGTTTTGTATATACCAATTTGTGATAATTTTAGATTTAAATTAATTTCAAGTTTGAACAATTATTAAATCATCTAAAATGCGGAAAGATAGAGAGTTAGATTTGCATAAATTTAATGTAAATATTTCACACAGTCCGTAGGTCCACTAGTGAATTAAAAATTAATTAAAAATAAATTGTGAATAAAATATTCTCACGCGGTTAATTTGGTTAAGAATCATCCGCAATATTTCGTATTATTAATCAGTGAATCAATCAGTGATAGCTGATTGTGAAAATTATGTGTTTATGTATAAACAAATTTCATTGCAAAATATTTGATTCATCATCTTCGTAGGAGATTATTTTTCCGGTAAATTCCCCAATGTTGCAGAAATTTTAGATCAAATAAAAATTTTGAAATAAAATTTGCAATTTTAGATAATTCAAAAAGTCGAGCAGCGAACGGTGTCGCTTCGGACCTATCAAATCATAAACGAATCAAATTCAAAGTATAAACCAAAAGATAAGAATAGATAAATTGCATTCAGTTTGTAAAACAAAGATGAATATTACTCAGTTTATAGAATTTTCCTCGATTTCAAATCACAATTGCGGTTAGATTTTTCCAAAACCAAAATGTAATTTGAAATTTATATTTTCACAGCCCCTATTTATATCCTGAAAGGTGATGAAGGGCAGGGGAAAAGAGAGGCTTACGCTGAAGTGAAACCTTCCCGATTAAAAAAATAAATAAACTATTGAAATTCTAAATAAAAGGGGAAAAAAATTCGTTATCGATTGATATGAGTTGATTTTGATAAAAAGGGAATTTTATGTTAATTTTAAATTAATAGGTCGAATTGTCAACAATTTGAAGTCCTTAAAATAAAATTTTTCATTTTTTTGATGCGGGCGCTGCGTGACTGGTACAAGAATGTACTATTGAACAATAGAGTTATTTCTAGTTTGTTTGAGTTAATGTATTTTTACGCTAGATAAATTCAAATACGCCCTTACGATCGAAGCGAAGACTTTGAAAAGTAAACTCGGAAGCGCCCTGACCAGCACATTTAAAGAGAAACTTAACGAGATGACGTCATACGTGATCGAAAATAAAAAAAGTTGGACAAAGTGGTGAAGGATTTGGAGGACGTGCGAGTGATGATGACTTGTCTCGCCGAGATTAGAGAAGGATTTATTCCGTTCGACATGGACCTCATACTCATTGAAAAAGCTTACAGTTTGCTGAGTAAATTCAAAATTCCTATATCAAAGGAAGAACAGGACGCCGTTGACAGTCTGCGATATAATTTCAGCAAAATGTTAAAAATTGTATGTACAGTTTGTGGGAACAAAAAATTATAATTTTTTATTGGCTCGCGTGTCAAACAAAATGTTTTCATGAGTATTCAAAATTGTAGGCGGAGCATGTTCAGATGGCCCTATGTGAAATGCAGGAACCTTTAAAAGTAGAGCTACTAGAAGGCGTGGAAAGTTTGAAGAAGGATGTAGAACAGTTTGATATTGATTTTGAAAATAACGGACCGATGGTTGATGGGATTCCAGCCAAGGAAGCCAGCGACAGGTTTAATTAAATCTTATAATTATTTTTCTTATTTCCAAAATAACAATTAGATGAAAAAAAACTGAAAGGTTTTTATATTTGAAATAATAATTTGTTTCAGATGTATTATATTTCAAGCGCGATTTGATGACCTGTGGGAGAGATATGAAACGTACAGCAGCGGCGAGAGTTTGTTTAGCATGGATATTACCGAATACCCGGTGTTACACCGACGAAAAAAAGAGCTCAACTTGCTGCAAAAATTGTATTCGCTTTACTTACAAGTTATGAGAACCATTGATAGTTACTTTGAAATTCCTTGGTCTGAGATCGATATCGAGGGCATAATGGCTGAGCTGCAGGAATTCCAGAACAAGTAAAAAAGAAATCCAAACTTCCAATAATGTCTAACTTTAAGATTCTTGTAGCATAAAAAAGTGTACTGACTGAAATGAAATGTTGAAAAAAATGAACAGATGTCGACGTCTGCCAAAGGGGATGCAAACCTGGCCAGCGTACATCGATCTGAAGAAAAAGATTGACGATTTTAACGAGACCTGTCCCTTGCTTGAGATGATGGCCAATCGAGCGATGAAGGATCGTCATTGGGAAAGACTGACGAAACTGTGTCATTATAAATTCGAAGTCGAGTCCGAATCCTTTACTCTGGCAAATGTAATGGAAGCGCCCTTGTTGAAGTACAAAGATGACGTTGAGGTAGATACAGAAAGGGAGAAAAAATTGCGCTCTCGCGTTTCGTTGTTTAATTAGCAAATTAAAATTGGACTCCCCGTGTAATTTTATACTTATGTCCTCTCATGCCAATTAAAATCGTCAGCTTTATTAATTTAAGCGCGCGATGAAATCCGAATTCACTTTCTCGTTAATCCAGTTCAAAAGGATACCATTCAACTTTAATATACGGCAATGCACTCTATTTAATTTTCATTATTCTCCAGAAATTGCTGATCACGTATTCTTTTTTTTTTAATTCATTATTACAATTACATATTGTCCGTGGATTGGCATTTATTCGTTGTAACGTAGCGATAAAACTGTCACCATTGTCGAACGCAGGATATTTGTATAAGTGCGGTGAAGGAGCTGGATATCGAGAGCAAATTGAAGCAAGTCATCGCAGACTGGTCGGTCGTGGACCTGCAGTTCACAAACTTCAAACAACGAGGCGAATTGCTGCTCAAAGGTATTGAAACGGCCGAGATCATCTCCCAATTGGAAGATAGTTTGATGGTCATTGGTTCGCTTATGGCCAACAGGTATATTTCATTGATTTATTCCCAGAATAAACGTCAGGGAAATTTTTATCGCAGTTATTCTGATGGTTTTTGTTTTCCTTTTAGATACAATATGCATTATAAAAAGGACATACAATTGTGGCAGAATAAACTTACAAATACATCAGAAATTTTGGAACGATGGATCCTCGTGCAGAATCTCTGGGCCTATTTAGAGGCAGTTTTTATTGGAGGAGATATCGCTAAACAATTGCCAGCTGAAGCAAAACGATTCAATGTAATGTTTTAATCTGAAGTATTACTCATGTGTAGATAGTATGTTTGGTCAATATACTTTTATGCATGGGAAATATTTAATTAATTATACTACTCTCAGGAACAAAAGTAAATTTGAAACTAATATTACATTTGAATAAATAAATATAAATCTTGAATGAAATTTATATTAAATTTTTAAATATTTAGTCTGGTGAAACAACCTGTTTGAATATTCGATTTTTTTATAATCTCAATTGCACTAATATCACAAATAAATATATTTTCATACATAAAAAATTGATGAAACACTAAAAATTAATGTTTAGAATTTTTGAAAAATTTATTTTCTTTTAATTTTTAAAAATAGATTTCTTACTTTAGTGCTACTGAATTTCTATATCGAATATATACGTGAAATATATTATGAAATATATTTTGTCAATGCGGGTAGTATCATCTATTTAACTTTGTAATCATGATTTGTTATTTTTTAATACCTTTTGACTTTTATCTCTTGTATTCTTCAGAATATCGATAGGTCGTGGGTTAAAATCATGTACCGTGCTCGTGAGAAACTGAACGCCGTAGAAGTGTGCACGGGGGACGAAACAATGGGACAATTTTTGTCCCACTTATTGGAACAATTGGAGTCGTGTCAAAAGTCGCTAAGCGGGTAAGAAATTTAGTCAGAGGAAGAAAAAAGTGGTGTTCATTATAGTGTTAGATAATGGTCCTTGTCGCTACACCCACGTCCTGTAAATTGATTATAGGTACTTAGAAACGAAACGCGTCATATTCCCAAGATTCTGCTTCATATCGGATCCTAGTTTGCTTGAAATATTGGGCCAGGCGGCTGACTGCCACACCATACAAAATTATCTCGACGGTTTCTTCGATAATGTTGCCAAGGTAAAAAATAATTCAAGATTAATTTTTTCGTTCTATCAATCAAAAGTACCTACACTTAACGTTTAAATGCAAAACCGTAAAAGTACGTTCTCAAATTTTGGAGATGTATCATGAGAAATGCATTTTAAAAAAGGTAGATTCTGCAAAAAAATGAAAATTTAAATGATCGAAAACATCTTTTTCGAATGAAAATGTTTTAAAATGATATGACAGAGTTTTTGTTGGAGGGTAAGCGTTGGGTTGCAACAAAAGTTGTTGAAATAGGAAATGAGCTGAAAATTTGATCTATGAAGTTGAAGCGAGAATGCGTATACGTCGCGCGTGTACATTTTCATTTATGACTGGCGTTTCTCTGTTTTGCAGCTGGATTTCTCTGAGAAGGAATATGAAAAAATCATAGCCATGTATTCCCGGGAGAATGAAAAAATAGTACTCGAGAAGGAGGTGATGTGCACTGGCGGAGTGGAGAACTGGCTAAATACGCTCTTAAAGACGCATCAAAACTCCGTCGGGGCTGTTATTTCCGAGGGTTTGCAGTCCCTTGCCAGCCCCAATGTGGACCTATTAACGCTCATAGACAATTCTGTGCTACAAGTGAGATGATCGCTTGTTATTATGATAACAACCAACAAATCGCAACAATTATTTTGTAACAATTGCTGTTACAAAATCGAGAGTTATGATCGTTAAGAAAGAGAAAAAATGATAATAATAAAATGATGCACTTGTGCAGGTGGGTTTATTGGCGTTGCAAGTGCTGTGGACGCGAGACGCGGAGACAGCCATATTGGCCTCGGAGCGCGATAAAACGGCGATGAAAAAAACCAATCAGTGGTTCCTCGATTTGCTGAACGCACTCATTGAGGTAACCGTGAAAGATCTCACGAAATACGCCCGGGCCAAATACGAGGCTCTGATCACAATTCACGTTCACCAGAGGTAATCTACAGTCTGTGTTTGAGTTACAGATAGTGTGTTCATCACAAAAAAATGAAAGCCGATTAAAAACGATTTTCATTTTGTGTTGAATCTCAATCGAATACGGCAAACATTTGTCATGATGAATAATGTTAAATTGAAATTTTATAGTTTCGAGCAGTACGGGTCAATGTGACGCCAAAATACAATAGTAAAGTTCAAATGTCTATAAAAAAGATCTTTTTGTAATTTAATTTTTGTTTTTTTTTTCTCATAAAGAAAACAGAGAAGAGGAATTTTTTTCCAAATAAAGTAAAACAATACGTTAAGGACATGCAGCTTTGTGAATAGTCAAATTTTTTGTAATTTTTAGTTCTAAATTCACTTATACAAACACGTCTGAGTATAAAGCCAATTTTGCGAAAATATTGACTATCTCTGTGCTGTGATATTTAATGTAAAAATTAATTGAATTAAAAATCGATATATACGATATAAATTATTAAATTCATTTTATATAGTGTCATAAATAGCACATTGTAGCCCTATTCCACGGTACAAAAAACTCTGTTTGTAAAAACGGCGCGAGCACCCTTTTGGTATGAAAAGTACTATAATTTGATTTTGTAAAATTTATAAAAAAAATGAAAGTAAGGTAAGTTGTAGGTATTAATCATGTACCTATTAGTGAATTTTTGTTATTGAAATTCTAGAAAATAGAAATCATTTCTGATTCTGACTGTTTCAGTATTTCTGAATATATATCATTTTCTTATATATAAGATGAAATAATTTATCTTAAACTTTCTAGAATAAATAATTAATCAAAAATAAGTGGACAGTAATTGGTAAATGTCAATAGGTTAAAGTGTTGACTATTGGGACATTTACTGTACATATGATTTGTATTGTATGATGTTCCCGCGGCCCCTCTAAGACCTTGTCCTTGTAAACGGAGAGAGCACTTAGCCAAACGACCCTTGTAATCTATAACTGCAGCCCGTTCGGTGACTATTGTAGCATACCGCATAACGAGCCCAAGATCTGGTCTAGGCTGAGCTTTTGCACTTCTAACTCCTAGATATTTAATTCAACCTTTGGAATGAAGAAAACTCTCGTCTTCTTCCACTCATAAGGAGTAAAGCCCAACACAATACAGCCTCTCAGCAGCCCTGTGAGTTTAGTCAGAATGGTATCTAGACCTTTTTGTAATAAGATGAAATAGATACCATCTGGGCCTCGTTCTTTGTAGGGTTCAAAGGAATTATCCGCTCTTCGCACCAGTTCTGGATTGACTATCTCAGCTGCCAGCGCCTAATTTTTTCTTCTACCAACTTTGGGTGTCGTATTGACAGCAGAAGACCAAACTTGATACCCGGAAAGTTGATACTCATTGTTCTTTCTAAGAAATTTCAGACCATCATTTTCAATTCCTGCCAAGATTCTTGACAGCTTGGCCGTGTCCAAGATTGAACTGGTTTCCGTACAGTAATTTCTCTACGACTCCCTCTGTATTGTTTTTTCAGTAGGTCCCGATACGTCTTTTGGCTGGCTTTATACTCAGACCACGCTATATCGGTTTTCAATTTTTTCACTCTGTTAAAGAATTCCCAACCTTCTTCTTGAGATCATCTAAGTTGCTATTCCATTTGGGTGGAACTACCCCATCTTGTTGTCACCCTTTTCATTTGAGTGTTTGCCTCATACGCCGCTGTTATTGATTCTCTGATTGTACAATCTGTGCTCACCAGATCCTCAACAGTGCTGTATTTGCCTGTAAACCCAGACCACGTGAACTGTAGGTCTTCCCATACTTTGCCCAATCTGTGTCTAAGGTTTCTGATTCATCTGGATTTAATGGTAACTCCAGAAATGCTAGAACTCTGCTACAGATGGTGAGGTCTAAGACCTCTCGTCTCACTGCCGTAACAAAGGTCGGCTCTGACTCTGTATTTATAAAGTCCAGATTTTCCGCTGTGAGGAACTCCAAACCCCTTTCTTTGTAATCAGTGCTGCCTCACGCTTCCCAGTGAGCGTTAGCATGACAGCTTACCAGGAGATCAATGTTGTTCTCCCCGCAGTGTCTGACTAGTTTCTCCACTTCATTAGGTGGAGCCTTATTTTTATGGGTAGAGTAAGCCGATGCAATCCAGCTTATCCTGCTTCCGTCTTTTTTCTCAAAATTGATCTGTACTACTAATTGATATCTTGTTAAGAATTGCTCCAGTAGAATAATGTCAATCCCTCTCCTAATCAAGCTTGCTCTTGGGCTACTCTCAAGGCTTGTCACGCGTAACCTCTCTGCCGTTCCAAAGTTCCGCAACCCGTCCACGGACAACCTACGGCTCTTGTATGAGGGCTATGGAGGGCCGCACCTTTGCCAAGCTCCCGACTAAGCCGTTGACCGTCCGCTTCACGGATCTGAAAATCACGTGTCCGGACCTCACGAAAGTTTAGTAGCCTTTGACCCTAAGGCGGCCAAATGAGCTCTCATCAACACCAAGAACGAAAAGCATACCCGAAGACAGCTCCTCCCTCTTGTGGATGACCCAATTGTCCGTCTCAAAGCCCTTGCCTTGAGAGCAACTTCAAGGCTTTGTCTGTCTCCCTTTGTCTCCCTCTGTCTCCCCGGCAGATGAAGCAACACCGTCATTTCAACTCGCTTGATGAGCTCACTTGGACTGACCAGTCTCACTTGGAGCTCACCAGCTTTTCACTTCGGTGCCTCTTCTCTGAGCCACGCCTCTGCGTCACTATTCTCGCAGCTGACTGTGACCATACCCTGCTACACGATAGTGTCTAAGAAGCAGGGCACCATGGCGTCTTCCAGAGCAATCTTGAAAGCATTCAGCTCTTCTGTTTTGACATACTCTGTCAAGCTCTCTCAGGGCTAGGTTCACCCGAGGTTCGTTAGAGACCATAGTGGCAAAAGTCGATCCTTTATGCAGGACGGATTCTCGCTCCGGCTCTATCGGTCTCGATTTACCAATACTTTTCTTCTCGGACTTCTGTTTTTATAGTCCGGCTTTAGGTTAGGATCAGAGACACTTTTGTCCTGCTTTCTTTTGTCCCTGCTTCCTGCTTCACCCTCGCTTCGGTTGGCTTCCTCTGGACGGGTTCTAGCTCTAGTTCTAGATTTAGCTTCCCTCTGCTTGGTGGAGCCTACTTTTCTAGAAGGTGGTCTCGCTGGTTGTGGGAGGCCCAGCCTCTCCGCTTCTGTCTTGCTCGCCTCATAATTTACCCAGAGTTCCCTCCTCCTTTGAGCACCACTCATTGAGGTTCCAGTTTCAGGTTTCCCAGGTTCTCGCACTGGATTCCGCCAATGAAGTGGAAGCCAAATCTGTTTGGATATTTTCAGCGACCGAAGTCTGCTGTTCAAAAGTGTTTTTGTTTTTTCAAGTTGTTTTTTGAAAATTATACCTACCGTTTTTGCCAGCGGCTGCAACAACAATGGGTGAACCACTTCTTAGTCGCTTCCGAATAAACTACAATCCCTCAAAGGTTCTTCTCGCCATCTGAGCCCCGATGACGAGATCGAAATAACACGCAATTATTATTGTACTGCATGTCCTACTTTGATGTTACATAATATTTTTCGTAAAAATTTAACCAATTTTCAATTTTTTTGAATGATTCATTATAATATAGTTATCTTAATGTCACACTGACTTGCGCTGTATTTTTTTCCGTATTTCCATTTCAGATCTGATTAGATTCTAGACTCTAATGATAAAAAATGAAATGTTGTATTTCAAGGGATATATTTGACGAACTATATCGCAAGAGGATAAGAAACGTTCAAGATTTCGAATGGCTGAAGCAGGCTAGATTTTATTACGACCAAGACTCCGAGGAGGTTTTCATCCGAATTACTGACGTCAATTTCATTTACCAGAACGAGTTCCTTGGATGCACCGATAGACTGGTCATTACGCCTCTAACTGACAGATGTTACATCACCTTAGCTCAGGCTATCGGTAAAAATTGCACCAAAAATTATCAAACGACGTTTCGCGCCATGAGAAAATCAGCGTAATTGCATCTCAAAAATGAGTAACGAAAAAAATTTTTTTTTTCATTTTTTTACAAGACAGAGAATGCCAAAAATTAATTAGTGTGGGGAAATTGAAAGTCTGACTGGGTGAGAATAATTTATAAATGAAAATTGAGCGCATGAGAACAAGGACGAAAGTATTTATTCAATCAGCGACTGGATAAATGAAATTAGATCAAAAATCTAATTTCCATTTGCAATTCAAGCTTTTTTTGTTCGTTTCACCCAAGTGTAATAATCAAGCACTTTGGCTCGCGCGCTAGATATTCGATAATTAAGACAAACTGTCGCCGAAATAACACGCTTTAATCGTCCGGTTCGAATCTAAAGAACTTTTCATTCAATTTGAAGCTTATAAAAAGTAATTGTACGACGATGACGATGTTGTAAAAGGACTTCTCTCCTTTTTCTCTCTCTCTCTCTTTAAAAGGAAGCACCCAATCTGAAACTGGAGTAATTACACTTTAATGTTAAAGCAAATTACTATTTGACAGGGATGAATTTTGGCGGAGCCCCGGCGGGACCTGCTGGCACAGGAAAAACTGAAACGACCAAGGATATGGGCAAGGCACTCGGCAAATACGTCGTCGTTTTCAACTGTTCCGATCAGATGGACTTCCGTGGACTGGGCCGCATTTTTAAAGCACGTCTTACATTTTTATTCTACAAATTGTTTTTTATCGCGAGAACAAAAAAAAACAAAATACACGAAATTCTTGTGATGAAAAGACAGAAATTTTAATTACTAAAACTAATCAAGTTTTAATAATTTGAATTAAACAATTCTCACGAAATTTTGTTGAGAAAAGAAAAAAGAAGATTAAATTTGTAATGACGCTTGAAAGCAGGGCTTAGCTCAGGCGGGTGCTTGGGGTTGTTTCGACGAGTTCAACCGTATCGATCTACCGGTCTTATCCGTTGCAGCGCAACAAATAGCGATCATTCTGAACGCTCGGAAGGAGCGCAAAACGTCCTTTTTGTTCAGGTGCTTATCTCTGACCAATTTTGATATGTTTATCTCCTGTCAGGTTATTTTGTTTTATCAATTATAGTTTTTATTTCAATTTTCATTTTTTTTTCAGTGACGGCGAGACTTACTCGTTGGATTATGAACTGGGCCTTTTTATTACGATGAATCCCGGCTATGCCGGCCGACAGGAGTTGCCGGAAAATTTGAAAATACAATTTAGAAGTGTCGCTATGATGGTACCAGATCGTCAGGTATTATTTTTAGCTCGTAGTTTATTTTCTCTCACAAATAACTTTCCGTCTATTATAAAGGACGAAAATGATAATTGATTTGAAATTTTTTAGATAATCATGCGAGTGAAATTGGCTGCCTGTGGTTTCAAAGAGAACGTCATTCTGGCGCGTAAATTTTTTACCCTCTACAAACTTTGTGAAGAGCAGTTGAGCAAGCAGGTCCATTATGATTTCGGTCTGCGAAACATATTATCGTGTTTGCGCACTCTTGGCGCGCAGAAACGAGCGAACCCTAACGACTCTGAAGAGACAACTTTAATGAGAGTATTACGGTAGAAAATGAAAGAAAACATTTTTCTCTCTCTCAAACTGAATGCGAATAGGGATAAAATGAGATTTTTTTATCATACATTTGTAACAATTTTGGTTTGTCGGCAGCGATATGAACTTGTCAAAGTTGGTGGACGAGGACGAGCCGTTGTTTCTGTCTCTCATCGAGGACATGTTCCCAGGGATTAAGCTCACTAGTCAGACCTACAAAGACCTGCAAAAAGCCATCGCCAACGCCACCCTCGCGCTCGGCATAATTAATCACCAAGAGTGGAATTTAAAGACCGTCCAAGTTAGATGAGCTTTAATCATTCAAATGAATTTAAATAAAAAAACGAACGCCTCGCTACTTTAACCATTAATGCTGCCGAATTTACTTTAGCGAGTTAAAATTAAACGAGTTAAATGTATTTATTTAAACTGTGTCACATTCTCAGTGACTGGAAATTTCACCTGAGAGATATTCACAATTTTTTTGTCATTCTCGTTGTATAAATTTCAATCGCAACTTTTTTCAATTCAGGAATTTCATAACATTTCTTGTTATTTTCAACTGAGATATGATTTTTGTATTTGATACTAGTTATACGAGACTTCCCTTGTAAGACACGGACTCATGGTTCTCGGTCCTACGGGATCTGGCAAAACTCGTTGCATGTGGGCTTTGATGAGAGCTTTCACAGAGATGGGCATGCCACACAAAGAAATTAGGATGAATCCAAAGGTCGGTCACTATCCGAGATTCATTTTGAAACTGAGATCTCAACGACATTTATTTTCTCATACAAATTTTAAGGATTATTTATTTTGAAGATTTTATTTAATAACTACTGTCAAGTTTTTATTCGAAAAAACAAAAGTTTATCACACGTTAATAAAATTGATTTCAAAGTGTAATTAAAAAGCAAATTGATTTTTTAGGCAATTACTGCATCACAGATGTTTGGTAAATTGGATGTCGCAACCAACGACTGGACGGACGGAATATTTTCCACGATTTGGCGTAAATCCACTCTGTTGAAGAAGAACGAGTTTTTGTGGATCGTGCTCGACGGTCCTGTGGACGCGGTGTGGATTGAAAATTTAAACTCGGTGCTGGACGACAATAAAACACTGACCCTTGCAAACGGTGACCGTATAATTATGTCGGCGAATTCGAAGCTCGTTTTTGAACCCGACAATATTGACAATGCCTCGCCCGCCACGGTTTCCCGGATGGGCATGGTCTTTGTCAGCGCGTCGGTGCTCAAGTGGTCGCCCGTTCTCAAAGTTCGTACATTTATTTTCCATCTTAATTCGATTACCGCTCTACACAAATTATTCCACAAATATTTATGACTAATAGTTTTAAATAACACAAATTTGTTTATGACAATTTTTTAATTGAAAACAATCATTGAACGATAATATGCTAGGGATATTGAATCAAATGTTTTTGATAAACAGGGTTGGTTCTTGAAAAGGCCGAAATACGAAGTCGAAGTCTTACAGAAGTTATTCGATCAAATCTACGACGACACTCATACTTTCGTCCAGACCAAATTGAATGTGAAAATGGCTTTGCTCGAGGCTCATTACATTAGACAATGCATCGATCTGCTCGAGGGTCTTTTGGATACCTCAAGTACTCGCACTATAAATAATTCACTTCTTTATTTATCTCGTTTTCACAAATTGTTACACAAGAATGGGTCAATCGTCAACTTTTGTCATTCAAATTGTATCCATTCAAACTTTCCTTGTTATACATTATTCCCGTACTTGTAGTTATATAGTTCGTAAAGTTCCTCTCATTTGGTGGGTAAATAAATTTTTTAACGACCAAAAGCCATGTAAATGTCTCTTAAATGTGCTAATAATTATCTTGAATTTTTATAATTCATCTTGATGTTTCATAAATTAAAAAATCCAAATTTACAGTCAAATACTGTTGCAAATGTGAAAAATTCACTTAGAAAATTAAATTGCAACATTAGAAATGCTAGTGGTAACCATCATTTATACTGGTGAAAAAGAATTAATCGTGATGGTCGAAATATTTAAATTAAAATGGTAGAACTGTACAAATCACATTATAAGAGACGTTTAATTTTATATGGCAATATATAACAATATGTAATCATTGGCTTTTCACTTACTCAAATAGTGCAATTTATTTTTCTCGGTGTTTTTATTGATTTTATTTTGCACTTTTTCTAAATGAGATAGGACTGTTGCAAAATTGTACATTGCTAATTTCTTTGTTGTTATTCTCTTCAGAGACGCTGCCTGACTACCACATTGAAAAGGTCTTTTTGTTCGCCATAATGTGGTCTCTTGGGGCAGTTCTCGAGCTAAAGGAACGTTCAGTTTTGCAAGAATTTTTGCTCAGCCATCCGTCGTCGCTTGATTGGCCCAAAGCCAAGGTTCGTGTAAATCAATTGTTTGGACTTTCATTCACCAGCTGACCGCCAAACAGAGTCAACCACTTTTTTTAATTATTGTATCCTCTCTATTGATTTGATATTGAAGTTTGATTGCAAAGAAAATAAAACATCAAAAATTTTGTTTTGGTTGCAGAAAGATGAGACAATTTTCGAGTATCTTGTTACTGAGGATGGCAAGTGGTTACACTGGAACGAGATGGTGCCGAATTTCGAGTACCCGGTAGACAGTGTTTTGGATTATTACACGATATTGGTTCCCAACGTGGATAACACTCGAACCATGTACTTGATCGACACTATCGCTAAACAAGAAAAGGCGGTTCTTCTTATTGGTATAATATTTTATCTGATCCTATTTATTTTCAATTAAACGAAAATGATTTCATTTGAAAACATTTTTGTTATGCAAACAGGTGAACAGGGAACAGCTAAAACTGTTATGCTCAAAAGCTACATGTCTAAGTACGATCCGGCTGAGCATTTAAGCAAGTCGTTCAATTTCTCGTCTGCGTCCACACCAAATATGGTTCAGGTATAATTAATTTTATGTGAATAAAAAATAATATTATGTTAAAAAAAATTGATGAATAAAAAAATTTTTTGAAAATGTATAGAAAAGAATTTAAAAGTACGATAAATAATATAAATTTGTATTCGTGTTTTTTGTAGAGAGTATTCGAGAGTTACGTTGAAAAACGAGTCGGAACGACATTGGGGCCGCCGAACGGACGAAAGATGACCGTTTTTATAGATGACATAAATATGCCGGTTATAAACGAGTGGGGTGACCAGGTCACAAACGAGATTGTCCGTCAATTAATGGAGTACGGAGGTTTTTATTCGTTAGATAAGCCGGGCGATTTCCTGACCATACAGGACGTGATGTTGCTGGCCGCAATGATTCACCCGGGTGGCGGCAGAAACGATATCCCACCCAGGCTCAAGAGGCAGTTCAATATCTTCAACTGTACTCTGCCATCGAACAACTCTATGGATACTATATTTCGTTAGCCCCAATATCTTTTCATCTGAAATTATGATTTTTCCTCTGCCGATAAAACTGTTGATAAATTTGCCGCTTAATATTTTTAGGTACGATAGGCGAGGGCTACTTTTGCATAGAACGATTCTCTGAAAACATCGTAAAACTCGTACCGAAATTGGTACCGTTGACCCGGGTATTGTGGCAGCGGACCAAGATTAAAATGTTGCCGACTCCGGCAAAATTCCATTACGTCTTTAACTTGCGCGATTTGTCACGAATCTGGGAGGGTATTCTCAGGATAGAGAGGGACGAGTGTCAGACGGAGAAAATGTTGCTCAAATTGTGGCGCCACGAATGTTTGCGCGTAATCTCTGATAGGTGCTTTGCGAATTTCAATTTCGTCTGGCGTTATCGCGACGGGCGTTGATAGTCGCCGAAACAAAACGTTAATCATGATTCTCAAACTGTCGCAGGTTCGTGAGCGCCGCGGACCGCGCTTGGTTCACCAGAACGATGGATGAAGTTGCGCACAATTTGTTGGCCAGAGATAAAGAGTTCTATGATCCCTCGGAAACTTACTTCGTTGATTTCTTGCGCGATCCGCCGGAAGCGACCGGAGATGAACCCGAGGACTTTGTCTTTGAAGCCCCAAAAATTTATGAAGAAATACCCAGGCAATTATTCTTTTTAGACTTCTTTTTTTCTTTATTTTTTCTCTTGTCTTTTCATTTCGCACCGTTTGTTATGACGATCATGGTTGAAGTCTAATGATTGTCTTTTATATTTCACAATTGGGACGTCAAGTATTAAAAAAAATCTATAACTCCAAACGTAAACATTGATGATGTAAATTTAGATTTTTTTACCCATACGTTAAATTCATAACTTGTATTATAAATAATGGAACAAGACGAAATAGTTATAACGAAATTTTAAAATTTAACATTAATGAATTCAACATTTTATTGAATAGTGAAACGTTAGATTAAAAACCATTACGTCTTTTCGGTCAAAGGAATCCGTTACAATTTATTTATAAAATTAAATCAGTTAGTACAACTTTTATTTACAAACTTGTAATTTTGATTTTTTAGTTTCGAAGTGGCACGTGCAAGAGTGGCCCAAAACATGGAACAATTCAATGAGTACATCCGTGGAATGCAGCTTGATTTGGTCTTTTTCCATGACGCGCTCGTCCACTTGATTAAAATATCTCGAGTTCTTGGTGTACCGCGAGGTAACGCATTGTTGGTTGGAATTGGCGGATCCGGAAAGCAGAGTCTCACTCGACTTGCTTCATTTATAGCGGGATATAGTTTTTTCCAAATCGTCCTTACAAGGTTCCTTCCCAAGATCAATACTTATTTCATTATTATTAGTCATCAATATGCCAAACCAAATTACATCATTATCAAAAAAAAGTCAAGGAATAATTATTTAGCAATATTTTTATAAGAATTGATAACATTAATAAAAATATAATAAATTATTCATCAAAATTTTTTGTAAACGTAAACGGATTCACAAAAAATACCACGTCTGAAAAATTGATTTTATGTAATAAGATTCAAATGTTTGTCATAATTTTCGTTACATTCGAACTATTGATTTTATTTTTATTCTATGTTATAATTTTTATTTATAGGTCATACAACGTAGGAAGTCTCATAGAAGATCTGCGATATCTGTACCGCACTGCAGGCTTGGGAAAAACGGGCGTGACATTCATCTTTACAGATAACGAAATCAAAGACGAAGGATTTCTCGAGTTTCTGAACAACGTCTTGAGCGTAGGCGAAGTGGCGAATCTCTTCCCCAAAGATGAGCTCGACGAGATTATGACCAATATGATACCTATCATGAGGAAGGAGCAGCCCAAAAGAACACCCACCCAGGACAATTTGTACAGTTATTTTATTGAAAGGGCGAGGAATAATTTACACGTAGTTTTATGTTTCTCACCTGTAAGTTTCCTTTTTAATTCAATAATGAACAATATAATATTATGATATTTTTTATAAAAAAATTCTGATAACATTTAACCATCAAAAATGACATATCATTTTTTACATTGATATTTCTAGCTTTTAGTTCAAAGTTGGTTCTTTTGGTCTTCTAAAAAAGAAAATAGATAAAAGGCATTTTGTATTTTTTTGTCATAGGTTGGGGAAAAATTTCGATCACGATCATTGAAATTCCCCGGGTTGATATCCGGTTGCACGATGAACTGGTTTTCGCAGTGGCCTAAGGACGCATTACGTGCCGTCAGCGAACACTTTATGTCAAAGTTCAAAGTTGTCTGCACCCCGGAAACGAAGCGCGAGCTCATCCTTATAATGGCCGATATGCAGGACAATGTGAACGAAGTTTGTGCGGATTATTTCAACAGGTAAACAAAAGTCGAAGTTGTTGCGACTCCAATTCCGATTGGGACGATATTTTAATTGAAGTGTCGTGTTTCAGGTTCCGGCGGCAAACTTACGTAACACCCAAGTCGTATCTAAGTTTCATCAGCGATTACAAAGAAATTTATCATCACCGTCACACGGAGATCAATACCATGGCTTTCCGCATGAGAAATGGTCTGAGCAAACTGGTCGACGCCGCGGGTCAGGTGGATGGATTGCGAAAGGTTCTGGAGAAGAACCAGGCGGTGATCGCAGTTAAAAACGTCGAAGTTCAGGCTGTGAGTTCCCCCCTTTCTTCTTCTTTTTTTCTACACGGATATTCAAATTTATTGGAGTTGAAAGTCTTTTTTTACAGCGAAGTTAATCGCGGATGAAATACGGGACTGTGCAAATTTTTAGCACAGATAAATCAATTCTAATGAATTCGATTTATGAAAGCAGTCAAAAATATGAAAAGTACGAAAGAAAATAAAGCGAGAGAGGCTGAGGGTGTCTGTGCGAGAAAGAGAGAGAAAGATAGAGAGACGGTGGTTTTTTTTTCACCTTCCTCGGTCGTTATGAAATGAGACCCGTGAGAAGCAACTCAGAAATAATTGTATCGCTTGTTATAACGCTAATTTGATATTCGATAGATCGTGGAGCAAGTGAACGAGAAGAAAAGCGACGCCGAGGTGGTCAAAGCGCAAGTTCAAGAATCGAAAGATAAAGCGGAGGCGCTACTGCAGATCATTTCAAAAGAAAAGGCCGTGGCTGAAGGAAAACTGAAGGCTGCCGAGCCAGCCTTATTAGAGGCTGAAGCTGCACTTCAAGTACGATTGCACTCCTTCAGTGAATCACTTTTATTCATTCATTTTTTTCTCTCCCCGCTCGTCGCTTATTCTTTATGCACTGCAATGTAATATTGCATGTTTTTTGAAACGAAGCTCATTACTTCTCGCAGACGATCAAAGCGGTGGACATAGCCACTGTGCGCAAACTCGCGAAGCCTCCATACTTGATTACGCTGATTATGGACTGCGTGCTTATTCTTTTTGGACGTAAATTGGACCCGGTGAAACCAGACCCTGAAAAAGAATTTCTCATGCCTTCTTGGGGAGATGCTCTTAAGGTTTCAATTACAAAAAAATTATTTCACTATTCGATCAATCGCTTTTTTCATAATTCTCTTTAATTATATTTACTACAATGTTTTACAGGTCCTGGCTGATACGAGGTTTTTGTACAATCTTCAAAACTTTCCTAAGGACAATATCAACGGCGAAACTTGCGATTTGATGCAGCCTTATTTACGTTATCCACTCTATACTTATCAGTCGGCAAAGCAAGCTTGCGGAAACGTCGCCGGACTTATTCAGTGGACCATGTCTATGGTGTCGTTTTATGCGATAAACAAAGACGTGCTTCCTCTGAAGGTAATTTTTCAAAAACAAGGGTGGAAGTAGTGTAATTAAAAAAAGCGGTGGTTCATAATACTGGCATTTTAAAACGTCTTTGCAGGCTAATCTCGCAGTGCAAGAGAGCAAGCATGAAAGAGCTAATAAGAATCTGCAGGAAGCTGAGAAACTCTTAAAAGCGAAAGACGAGGAGTTAAAAGTGGTGCAAAGCGAATATGACGCTATCATGAGAGAGAGACAGGTGGGTGGCGACGGTTTTATAACTGTCGATAACTGTCGAGGTTGAACCACTTTCATTTACCCCCCCCCCTTCCCCAATCTACTCCTTCTGAGATGTCATTTATTTTATCGATCAAAGTTTATTAAAGTGTGTTCGTCTCCGCAGGTCATTGTGGACGAGTTAGATGCATGCCAACAAAAGATGGACACAGCAACGGCAATGATAGACGGACTCTCGGGCGAACGAATTCGTTGGACGAAACAGCTGGAGACGTTCAAAGCCGAGACAGACCGACTTGTGGGCGACGTGCTCATCTTAACTGGATTCCTGTCCTATTGCGGACCTTTTAATCAGGAGTTCCGTCAGAATATGGAAAAAACTTGGTACGCCATGATCGAAAAGAAGAAAATACCTCTTTCACTGATAGTCAACATCGTTGATTGCCTCACGGATAGTGCAACGGTAATTCTCTTTTTTTTACAAATAGATTAAATTTTTTCCATCCTTCCTTGTACAGTTTTTTTTTTCGTTATAAAATAAATTATTTGTCGGATCTCCTTCGCTTTCAGATCGGCGAATGGAATTTACAAGGGCTGCCGAACGATGAGCTCTCGATCCAAAATGGAATAATTGTAACAAAAGCGTCGAGGTATCCTGTTCTCATCGATCCACAGCTGCAAGGCAAAGTCTGGATCAAGAATAAAGAGAAAAACTTCGAGTTACAAGTAAATTTGTATTTGCTGCGGTGCTTGCAAACGTAATCTAAAACAACTGTAAACGCTTCACGTCAAATTACAGGCGACCGAGCTCTCGCACAAGTATTTCCGCAACCATCTCGAGGATTGCATTTCTCTCGGACGACCGTTGCTTATTGAGGACGTCGGCGAACAATTGGACCCTGTGCTAGATAATTTGCTTGAAAAGAACTTCATCAAAATGGGAAAGTCACTGAAGGTGCTGCAATCGCGATTAATCATTCAGAATGATTGAATGAATGTTGTTTTATTGGTCGTGAAATTTGGAACTCAACTTAACTTATTACACATTTATTTTAATCCTATGAGGGACTGAAAAGCGCGACTTAAAAATTAAAAAAAAAACGGATATTTTCAATTCATTTATTTATACTTCTGAAATTTTATGAAAATATTCACTCGACAGAAATTAAAACTGAACTGTTTTTTTTTTTTTAATTTTAAATTTCATGTAAATATATTTTTTCTTGTTAATTTTTGTTGTAAATCTAAGATTAAAAATGAAAAAATCCTGGATTTTTTGTTTGAACTTTTTCATATGTGAACTGACTGGAAAATTGGAGCAAAAGAAAAAAAAATTGACATGGGGTCAACAGATTTGCATATAAAAAAAGGAAAATGAAAATCAGCAGTGCATTAATAAAAATGCATAATCAATTAATCTGATTGTATGTCACAGGTGAAATTGGGCGATAAAGAAGTTGACGTGAACAAAAACTTCAGACTCTATATTACAACGAAGCTGCCGAATCCCTCTTATCCGCCCGAAGTGTTTGCTCGTACCTCAATAATCGATTTCACCGTTACGATGAAAGGTGCCAGTCTAGCGGCAGAATTTATTTATTCTAAGAACAGAGAGATTGAAATTCAATGTTGTCATGCGCGTTTTGCAGGTCTTGAGGATCAGCTTTTGGGTCGCGTGATTTTTGCCGAGAAACGAGAATTGGAAACCGAACGGACCCAGCTCTTGACTGACGTCACGGCAAACAAAAAGAGCATCAAAGAACTCGAGGCTAATTTATTGCATAAATTAACTACTGTGCAGGTTCTTCATTGCATAAGATTCAAATAGTTGATTGTTTTAAGAAACTTTGCGAGCGTTATTTCAAGGAATAATTGAAAAAAAAATTTTTTACGCTCAATGTACAAGCTGCGTTCAAATTTTGTTTGATGATTTGAGAACAAATTTTAAAAAAATAATGTTGCATGTAAATAACAAATTTACACAAACTGTATCAATAAATTTTCATATCAGGGTCCACTTATCGAAGACGTAGAATTGATGGCTGTGTTAAACAACACGAAACAGACAGCTGCTGATGTAAACAGGAAACTAAGCATAGCCAGGGACACTGAGATCAAGATTAATGCTGCCAGAGAAGAGTTCCGACCGATTGCCACGAGGGGTAGCGTTTTGTATTTTTTGGTTTGCGACATGGCGATGGTAAACTGCATGTACCAAACGTCTCTCGTGCAATTTCTCGAACGTTTTGACTGGTCGATGCAACGGTGAGCGAATCGTTTATACTAATGATAAGATGTCGGAATTATTCATATTAAATTTTCAATTGATCTCATTGCAGGTCGGAGAAAAGTCCCGTGAACAAAAAGCGCATTTCCAATATCATCGAGTATCTGACGTACGAGATATTTCGATACAAATCTCGAGGACTGTACGAGACTCATAAATATATGTTCATTCTCCTGATGACGCTCAAGATTGATTTGCAGCGTAACGCGATTACCTACCCGGAATTTCAGAACTTTATAAAAGGCGGAGCGGCTTTGGATTTGAACGCAGTTCAACCCAAGACTTCTAAGTGGATCACCGATTCAGTCTGGTTGAATCTCGTGGCATTGTCATCTCTGTCTAGATTTGAAGGAATAATTCAAAAAATCAGCACTTCTGAAAAGGCGTGGAAAACCTGGTTCGACAAAGACGCGCCTGAGGAGGAAGTAATCCCCGACGGCTATAATAATGTCGATACTTTTAGAAAACTATTGCTCATCAGGCAAGTTGGATCGATTTTTTATAACCAACTTGTTATAATCGATTTCTCTAATTAATTGTTATCTTTCAACTGTTAAACCACAATTAGCCGACAGATCGGTATAACAAATCCGGACACTTTTATGAGATGTTTTAATCTCTAGATAATATAGAATAGAAAATTTTCTAATTAGAAAAGTTTGGAATAATTTTCGTCATATTATTATGAATCACTTTTCAATACACAAATTTATCACGTATTGGTGTTATTGCATTCTACAGATTTTAAACTTTCAAATTTGGAATATTTGTTGGTTTTCTATACTTTATATAAATATTTAATTTTATTTAAAATAGAAACATAATTATAATGAATGGATATTCTATGATTTCTAAAATGATATATTGTTAAGTTATATTGTTTTTATGGACAAGATATGATCCTTTTTACAAGGGCTATTATGTTCAGACAATCGGTTAGTTGAGGATTAGATTAAAGTTTCTTTTCAGAGCTTGGTGCATGGATAGAACGCTGTCTCAGTCGAAAAAGTACATCTCCGATTTGCTGGGTCCGAGATATGCAGAACCGGTCATAACTCTCTTGGACGTGATGTACACAGAGTCCAGACCCGACACCCCGATAGTTTGCTTTTTGAGCATGGGCTCCGACCCGACACTTGGTATAGAACAACTTGCGAAAAATATGGAGATCCCCTGCAGAAGTATCTCGATGGGACAGGGTCAGGAAGTTCATGCGAGAAAATTGCTGAATTATGGCAAGAGCGAGGTACGAAATTTCACAGTGAATCGAAATAGAAAATGCACGTGAAATAGTGGTTGACGTTAAAACGGTTCGCATTCTCAGGGAGTTTGGATTCTTTGCCAGAACTGTCACCTTGGACTCGATTACATGGACGAGCTTGTGATCACCCTGAACGAGATGGAAAAACCTCATCCGAATTTCCGAGTATGGATAACCACGGAACCTCACCCGAGCTTTCCCATATCCCTCTTGCAGATGTCAATAAAGTACACTTACGAGCCACCGCAAGGTCGATAATTCATAACCAGCATTGTGAACTGATAATTAACTCTGAAAGTCGATTAATGGGTCAATTAAAATTTCCAACGTCTGATATGAATTGTAGGTGTTCGAGCGGGGTTGTTTTCCACGTACAGCAACATGAACCAAGAAATGTTGGATCAGTGTGACGCTGCGCAATATATTCCCCTAATTTACACGATATCATTTTTACACACGGTGGTGCAGGAGCGTCGCAAATTTGGCCCACTCGGTTGGAACATACCGTACGAATTCAATTCCAGTGATTGGCTTGCTTCTTGCATCTACATCAACAATCATCTCAGTGATTACGATCCCCATCGAGGAATCAGTTGGCGTACCATCAGGTTTCAATTAATTACCCCAAATTGGTCACTTCAAAACAAACAACTTTTTACGTTTATGACTATTTTTTTATGTGACATTTCATCACATCATTTTTTTTTTTTTTCATTTATTTCTTATGTTTTCTTTGAATTAGATACATGATAGGGGAAGTCCAGTACGGCGGACGAGTAACCGACGATTATGACAAACGACTGTTAAATACTTTTGCCAAAGTTTGGTTCTCAGAAGCGGTATTCTCCGAGGGATTCGTCTTTTATAAAGGCTATCCCGTGATAAATTTGAAACAAGTTAGTGACTATTTAAAAGCTATAGACGAGATGCCAACGTCTGATCCCCCGCAGGCATACGGGCTGCACTCTAACGCGGACATTACGTGAGTTTGTAAAACTGTGATTAAAATTCTTGCCTGTGATTTTTCACTTCAATCTATTAAATAATTCTCATCATTAATTATTCAATGTTTAAAAACTTTGCTGCGAGAGTAAAAGCGCCAAAGTCTTGTTTTTTTTTTCTTACGATCTTTTATTCTTCTTCACTTTTTTTTGTAATACACAAATATTTTCTCTGCACCATTTGAATTTATATCATAAATTATTAATTCTTTTTTTTCTGAGAGCTTTTTTCTGAGAAAGTTTCGTTAAAAAGAATAAAATGGAGACGCAGAAAATGAAATAATAGTAAAAAATTGAGATGATAAGAAAAAAAAGGAAGAACATGAATTTAAAGATAATGATTTTACGTGATATGTTTCAGGTACCAGAGTAGAACCGCCCAGATAGTTCTGGACACGATAATGTCGGTACAACCGAAGGAGTCAGGTGGCGATAGTGGCGGTGAATCGCGAGAAGCAGTTGTGGCTCGACAAGTCAAAGAAATGCTCAGCAAAGTTCCACAGCCGTACGATCCACACGTCGTCAGAGAGCGGTAATGGCGATTTGTCACTCCCCTCAAAACTCGTTAACCCGGCTGTTACGATTAATGGTTCAATAATGTTTTTCAGATTGCGAGCAATGGGACACACGGTGCCGATGAATATATTTCTCAAGCAGGAAATCGATCAAATCCAAATCGTGATTAAACTCGTGCACGAAACCCTCAAGGACTTGCTTTTGGCGATAGATGGCATCATTATAATGAACGACGTAATTTTACATTCATAGTTTCGTAATTTCATTGCCCGGTTATTCCGTCTGCCCGAGAGCTATTCATCACAATTCTGCGAATTACATTTTTTCCCCTCTCAGCTTGATTTTATCGAGGGATTCAGTAGTGATGATCAATGTTCGGTCAGACGAAAAGAAAAGCCTCCACTTGACGTTCATTTGTACTGCTAAGATTTATCGTGTTCATTTGTAAAATGATTCCATTCAGGGTTACCGATTGAATCGTAACATATTATTTAATTTTTTCATTCCCTTTTTTCTTTCAGAACCTGAGAGATGCCTTTGATAAGATTTATGACGCCAGAATACCAAAGACTTGGAAGGACAAATCTTGGGAATCTTCGACTCTTGGATTTTGGTTCACCGATCTTCTGGAAAGAAATCAACAGTTTTCTAAGTGGCTTTTCCAAGGCCGTCCCGTCAAATTTTGGATGACTGGATTTTTTAATCCACAAGGTTTGACTTTAAAGAAAATTTTTTTTTTCTCGTTTTTTGATAATGCAAAAAAACTGTAATTGTAATATCTGCCAGGAAAACTACATTCAAAAATGAAAAACAAAAAAATTGCAGGGTTTTTAACAGCAATGAGACAAGAAATTACTCGCGCTCATCAGGGCTGGGCTTTGGATAACGTAACAATGCATAATGAGGTGACGCGTTTATCAACTGAGGAAGCGCGAGCTCCGCCAAATGTAATTAATTTTCTGAGATTAAAAGAAACTAGAAAAACTGTGACGTCAAATACAGTGTAAAGTCGTCATGAGGAGAAAAAAAATGAAATTTGAAAGAGCATTCGTACTGAATTTTCAGGAAGGTGTGTACGTGTATGGCCTCTACTTGGAAGGAGCAGGCTGGGACAAAAGAAAGAGCATACTCTGCGAGTCGGCTAAAAAAGTACTCTTTGTGATGATGCCAGTAATTCACGTGTTTGCTTTGTACGACTCTCCAAATAAAAGTCCTAAATTGTACCAGGTACTTCGCTTGAAAAAATTGTTTTGCTTTCATTTCTTTTTTAATTTATTTTGCTTATATCAATGCAAGAGTGAAAATTCAAATACTTAATTAAGAATTTTCTTTTTCTAGTGTCCCGTATACAAAAAACCGATGCGCACGTACAATCTGCTGGTGACACCCCTGTGGTTACAAACCGAACGGCATCCAGATTTTTGGATTCTGAGAGGCGTTGCCTTGTTGTGTGACAATAAATAAAATTCATTTTTTTTTGTTTTTTTTATGTTCGACTAGCCAAATTTATCGTTTCCGTATTGCTACCAAAGTGTTAATAAAATAAATTGAAATTATACTTTCGGAAAATCTGGAACAACTTGGTTTAATGTGACATTTATACAACTTTGCACAATCATGTGAGATTGAAACTTTTTTTGGGCTGATGTTAAATGAAAAGTTGATTTATGCCGAGTTATATTTTTGTACATAATTTTCTTCTACGTCATTGCAGTATTTTCGGACGCAGTGGCGTTAAGGTAATGAAAGCATTTTTTTGGGTTGTGCAGTTTTTATGATACGTACGGTAGAACAGCTTTTTGGAACACAGACGTCGCACACTGTAATGTTATTACGTTGGATTTAACCGCAGTATCCATGGTGGAATTTTAATGATACATTTCACCGCTAATTTAATGTCTCTATATCCTCTACGCAGCTGCGTGCATCTCGACCAATTTACATCCTCTCATTTGGCATTTTATCTATTATTCAACGAATAATAGCTAATAATCGTATTTCTGCTACCACGACTGGTCATTACGTTTTCGCTCCGAAAAATATAATAACTCAGTCGAAATAATTTTCCGTGTGCGATTGTTCGACTCATTATTCATGAATTTTCATTGTTATTTTGTAATGAAAAAAAACCATGTTTGATTAAGATTTTTGTTTTCGTCTCAGTTACAACTTTTCATTTGACTTCATATCGAAGCGTTTAGTTTCACCTTTAGGGCGCTATTAATTTTGTCACTAGACGATTGTGCCGAAATTACGTATTCGTCGTGGGACAAGTTAAGTCGCACGAAAATCGCCATTATTCCCAGCTTTATGGTCATACCGGGCCTGCAAAACGGGAGCCAGAGTGAATCGCGTTATCACCTGTTTTATGATATTTATTAGGTGCTTTTTTAATCAAGTCAATGTTTTTCATATTTTTCTTATTCATCGTGAGATTTTCGAGTGAAACAAAATTTAATAGTTAATTAAAGTAGTTAGAATACATATTTGGTTACATATAATGAAGAATAACAAGTTTTAATTAAAAAAAAGTATTGTTGTCAAATTTACATTCACTTTTATTGTAAACTGCTGATAAATTAAAGTCGAGGATACATTTTTTCCTAGATAAAAGAAAAGAAATATAAAGAAAATGAAGATAACTTCGATCAATTTCACGATAAAGCTCTGTCTGATGATGAAAAATTGTTTCGCCCTACGGATGTCGTTTAAGTCTACCAATCTCATGATCGCATTGATTGACAGTCCGGATTTGTTCTGAAATTCGAAATATTCAATAAGAAAGCAAAACGAAATAATTAATATTTAGGTTTCATAAATAATAATTGGTTCTCTCGGCTCAATTAATTTATTTCGCTTTTTTGATTTTATCAAAAAAGTAATTACAAACTGAGAATTTTAATCTCACATTTTTCCACCGACCATACGTTTTTTAACATTTACCATCAGTTTGTATTTTCTGATGAAAAAATTCACTCGATATTGGCTTTTTTCTTTATAATTACAAAAGTTTGGCCGACGAAAATAAACGCTTGAAAAACCATTGAAACAAAATTAATTATCTCACGCTAATCTGTCTTTCGGATTGAACATAAAATATCATTCCAGATATAATATGATTGTTCATATTTTGATAACATCCAACTTTCATACAATACTAAATAGCTTTTGACAAAGAACTCACTTAAAATCTCAATATTGAAATGCTAACGCACAGACGTGTTACTGCTATCAGGATATATTTATCTGTCGAGAAGGGCAAAGAAAAAAAGTAAAAGGGAAGAGGAAAAAAGTATCGCAACGGAGATGGTTGGCGTGCGAGTTATCAATCGATGTCGTATAAAGCATGCGCTGTAAATTAATTGACCACCTGTGGATGCCGAGGCGTTTTCCATCTCGCGCCTCCAAAACGCATCGTCGCTATTGAAACCTAATCCAATTAACTCGCGGTGCTTTGCGCCTCACTCGCGCCTAATCGCAAGCCGACGAAGATAACGATTGTGGGAATCGCGCGCGTGTGTCAAACTGTGCCATTGCTTATTCAAACTACCGTTTTCAATGGATATTGCCGTCTTATTATAAGTCCTCATCTTTGCTATCTTGTATGCACGCTTATATTACGTGTACCAACAAACGCTTCCAATATTCAGATATACTTTTTTTATCCATTTTTATATGTGCACGCTCGGCTCTTTTATTCGAAAATAGGATCACCGAGATTTCATCGACTTTGAAATTCGAAATTTTTGTTTCAGTTAAAACGAGATTTCATTTTTTACTATTTCATTTAAGTCTGCTTTTAATGCATTTATATTTTTGATTTCTAAATAATTTATGCCCCGCATAACCCAAATGATTATTAATAAATAAATATTATATTATATTCCACTTTAGCACTTTATATTTGTATAATCATTTCACTACCGCAAAAAAGTTACTTCAAAATAAATAAAACATATTTTCGATTTAAGAACACTAATATTTTTGGTCAAAATAACATATCTGATAAAATAGTTGTTGTTTTTGCTGACTAAGTGATTTTGACCAGAGTAAATTTTTAATTACATACAGTTTTGAATTGTATACAACAAATGTGTAAGAATTGTAACGCTAATGTTTTTTTTATATTAGTATTCATATTTATGTTTTTGCCTTATCTATGTAGATTTTATTCGCATACAAAAAATCACATCAAAGCTTGAAAATACTAAACATAAAAAAATCTGCGAGATAAATGTAACATATTTATCATTACAGTTTCATTGTAGTGTCTGTCAAAAAAATGTTGTTTTCAATTTTTTTCCAAACCGATAGGAATGTTCCATCGTAGGAATCGTGGCCTGATATATGGTAACGCGATAATTTAATGGCATACCGTGGATCCGAAAAATAATTGTTCACATGACATGTTGACGTTGAAAAAAGCGAGCCCGGTCGAAAATATTAACTGACAAAAGAATGTTTAATCGCATTCCCGGGCGCGTGTCCGAAACAACACTGCCGGGCATGCATTTTTGAATTTGTGTTTTATCAAATTGAATTTTCGTGACATTATTCAAATACGCGGGGTCGATATTATTTGCGCCGCGGAAAGACGCCAAATTTTGTCGTTCCGTGACGCCGAATTTTCAAGTCTCGCAACTACGATGCTGGAATTTAAATCGGGTTGTCACATAGTTTATATTCAATATAATATGAAATACCGGGGATTAAATTAGAGAGTCAATAAATAACATAAAAATTATTTGAATGTTCATTGAGTTTACTATTGCTGGAACATGTTTGCTTTTTGGCAGATTTGCCATCGGCCAAACTGTGTTTCAAATCACAAGTCGTCGATCAAACATTTATTGACAAACATTCCCCAGACAAAATCAGTTTATGAATTCACAAACAATTTTTAACCAAATGAGTTGCGCTGATGTCTGTATTCATTTACAAGGTCAAATATATAATTTAGTTTGTTGAAAGCATCAACACTTTATGATTTCATCTTAATCATTCAAGTTCAAAACGAAAGTTTAAATGAATACTTAATATCTCAAATAAAATTGTTTTCGACGATAAAGACTGCGACTTCGTAGAGAAATTGAAAAAACTAGCGGCCAGCAACTGTGTTGCATAGCAAGTTTGAGCGTGATAATGTCTAATGCAACTAAATTCTTATATATACAACTTTGATCACGTAAAACATAATGCTGTCATCGTTTTTCGAGTGGTGGCCGGCATCTGCTAATTCATAAGCCATTGTCACGCCACGTTGTTTTCGAAATTGGATGCCAGTGTAACGCTGGTAAAGTAACGTAACGGGGTAACATAACGTAACGCGGTAACATAACATAACGCGGTAACAGAATGTAACGTCATTATCTAGTGATTGCCGGCGTCTATTAATTTATACGACGTTGTCATATCAATAAAAATCATAATAAAAATAACAACGATGGCGTGCGAAAACTGAGTATTATTTGAGTACGGTAACGCTTTTTTTGTAACACAGGAAGAGGTCGCCAATTTTTAAATAAGGGGCTCTAACAATTTATAAGACATCATTACGTCAAAACAATATTTGTTATAAGGCACATTTAAAAATGAAGATTTTTATAAATTCTTCTTGTTTTCACATTTTAAAAGTTTGTAAGAAATGAAAATTGTACAATAATTTACTGTTAAGTTCAAAAATGAAAGTAACTGAAAAAATAGATGAACTTATATTTCTTTTTATTCAAACTAATATAACAACAATTTTTTGAAAGAATTTTTGATCGAAATTTGAGGCAAACGAAACAATCAACATTTGGTTTTTGTCAAGTTGAAATTGTAATAGTAAAAAAAGTTTTCATCACTTTTCAAACATTTCTTATCTTATGAATAGGTAGAACATTTTGGAATGTTTAAAAAGTGACTACGTAAAATTTTAGTCTAAAACGTCATTTTTCGCAAAGATAAGATAGAAACATTTATATCGAAGCTGGCATTTTTACTACGAGAATGGGATCAATCATTTTGCATGAAAAAGGTTTTTTATCTGTGTCCTGAATATATCTTTGATGAGAGCTTGGGTATCACGTGAACAGTGGATCAATAATTAATCACGAGCTATTTACTATTTCAGCAGGAGCGCAGCGTAAAATCCGAAGTACTGGCTAAATGTGATGCGTAATTGGATTTTTTGACTTAATGTATAACACGTGAATAGCAGGGTTGTTCTTTACAATGGGGGCGCGGTGGCCGCGAACGTCGAGCCCGCGTGGAAACAAGAGAGAATGTGCGCGACCAGCGGGCGGGACGTCGAGATGCGTCTGTGAAATTCAACCAAGCTGTTCCGCTGGTAATAATGGACGAGAGGCAAGCGTTGAAATGCAAATTAGAGAGAGCGGCTCGTGGACAGCTTGATACATGTGCGGGATTGTGGTTTCGCGCGACGCACACGCTACCTATATTCCCCAGAATAAAGCACTTTGTTTTGGACTTTTGCAGTATAATGTCGCGCGCGCGATGAAATTCCAAGCTCGACATTTTATTTGTCGATGCCTTTTTGTGCTAATGACCCTTCTGGATTAGACATTTTGTTTCCGTACTTTTCTGCGGCGAAACACTTTAACAACTCGGATTATTGCAAGTCTGAAACTAAACTTTCTTTTTAAGGATAAACCAGTCGGGCAATGTTGAAAATTAGTTCGAATTGATTTTTTGTTTTTCAAGCTTTTATCACAAATCAGAATTATTAGAGTCAAATGCGGTAAAATGTGATAGTCAGATTTTTTTTTATAAAAAACCTTTTATAAAGATTGATAAAAAGATTCAAAAATCGTATGAATATTTTTTTTATAAATTTCATTTTATCCCAGAATTCTTCAATTGATAATGATGTTAACTATTGATAACCAACATATAAATTTTATAAGACTCAAAAGAGTTATACTTAAAGTATCATAACTTCTTTAAAGTAATTCTTACCCTGGTTGATCATAATTGTAACACTAGGACAGACAGATCATTTTGATAAAAAAAGAGAATTTAATTTCCAATTATTTTCACTCTAAGTGCGAAAATGTTATTTTGTGACTCTTCATCATTTTGTATCACTTCCAAATTATTTTCAGAAGAATGTTTGATTTTTGAAAAGTCACAAACAAATTCAATATGAAGAAACTTACATGTCAAAGAAAATTAGATCATTTCAGCTTGTTTAAAAGTTGTTTAAAAAATGAAAATCAAATAAAAATTGAAAAACTGTAGATTCATAAAAACTTTTTAGTTATCAAAGAATGTTAAATTAAATTGGTAAAAATATAACAGAATCAACAGAAAATTTTACAATAAAAACATGAACCATATGAGTTTTACATTTTCTTAAACTGATAATGCAACTAACTGTATTTTAAGATACATAAATTTTTTGGGTAAAATAAATTGTTATTGTTACCAAGAAATGTTTGAATAATGTTGAATATTCAAAAATGTCATAAACGTCAAAACCTACGTATTTTATATTTATTATTATATGAATTATTATATATAGATCAAAATGACCCATTCATCTCTTTCGTCAGATAGTATTTTCCATTGTTTTACATTGATAAATATTCCGTACATTCTGTACTGTGATTGCAAAAACTTGTGATTTGTTAAGAGTACTCTCAAGCAATACAGTTGAATGAGAGCAAGTAAAATAGGGTAAAGATATACACTGTAAATGGAATTCATAATTAGATGATACTAAAACGTTGAGTGGATGAGATTATAAGTCTGGAGCAGAATGATATAATTCCTAATTGGACGTCAGGGATTGAATCTAAACATATCTTCCGCATGGGCGCTTTTGATGCGATTTTTTTCGGAAACAAGTTTTATCCTCGAGCGAGCAGCGTCTAATTTCTTGGTATATGTTTCGTTGATCTTTTCCCAAGAGATCAAGCGACCAATTACCGTGTCAAATTTACAGCGAATCCCCTCGACTGATCTCTGTAAATCAATAGCGAACGTCGCGCCGGTCTTTTCAGGTTCCTTTCCATAAAGACGACGATATTTCATTCTTTTAGCGACGGCCCACGTTTATGGACGTCGCTTGTTCAATCGCTCGTTTTTCCTCACTATCCGCCCATTCATCTCGTTACAACACTTATTATGGTTAATATCCTTCGGTCAGTGCGATTGTTTATGTTCAAAGTTACGACGAATTATTTGGATCTTGACAAAAAAGCAAACAGTATAACTAAATCCCAACTCATGATTTTGTAATTATATAGATAGAATTATATTGGAAAAAAATTTTTTAACACAAAAAATTGATGACTGAATTTTTGAAAATTGTTGACACGTTTGAATTATACACTGTTTATTCATTAGAAGAGATATTTAAGGCCAACAAGTTTTAATGGTGTAATTTTTTTTCTTAATTACACAAAGTTATTCCTATGATCATATGAAGTTAAACTTAAATATTTCAAGAAAAAGCCAGTTACAAAATGCTTAACAAAACTTATTTGAGACACTTCGTAAAAACTTTTAAACTTTGTTTCACATTTTAAACCGGAGTATTTAAAACTTCTTTTTAGCAAAGCTTAAAAATTGCATGAATGATTGTGAGTTGCGAAAAAAATGTTCACAGAATGTTAAATTAATACTTGTTTGTTTGAGATGCGATATACACGCTTTAGAAAATATGATATATTTCCTTCGATGTTGTACAGAATGAAAATAATAGTTGAGTGCACTCAAACTAGCTTATCCTTAAATATTTCATTTCAAAATTTTTTGTTTTATCAACGTTTGTCAAACGCTTTTCGCAACAACCTGACGATTCATTTTCCTTCGAATATTTTGTAAAAATAATAAAAGCTTTTCCGGAAAATACGAATTCATTTCTTTATTTTTCAAAAATGTCATTCATATTTTCATAAAAAGTAGAATTTCTGAAATGAATAAAGTCCTTCTGATATATATTTTCGAATTCTGTAGTGCAAACAAAATTAATGAGTCGTGATTTTTTTAATAATTCACAATTGTTCCGCGCGAATAAATGCATTATCGGAATGATTTAAAAATCGTACGTAGAATTTAATGCACGTTAATACTCCATCGAATATAATCCAGTGGCGTTTGTATATGCATGGGCGCAACATTTTGTATCGATTTATGGTAAATAACGAGCACTTCGACAACGGAAAGTACTTGAAATATCGTTCGAGCGGGACCTTTATTTCATTGTAACTCCCCCCTCTCTCTTTTCTCTCTCAGATTAAAAATTTGTTGCTTGTATCGTGTAAACTGACGCACCGAAATATAATTTTGCGTCAAATGTTGTTTATTCGCGAACAAACAAAACAAATTATGTATCACATCTTTCGTATCGGGGTGGAAACTCGCGGGATTTTTATCTCACAAAAATTGCGAATTTTGAGGAATAAAAAAGAATCAAAATACTCGTTGGCAAGTGAAGGATATTGTTGTTACTAAATGTTGGCGAAAAAATTAGAGATATAAAAATTGCGAATGCATTTAAAAAAAAAAAAAAAAAAAAAAATTCGTAGATTATGAGAGAAAAGAAGAAAATGTCAATTTAACAATAAATAAGCAAAGAGTTGGTACTACAGAGGCTCTTGTGGAAAATTGGTGGTCTTGGTAAATTGAGGATGGAAATAACGCATGCGCGAAATCGCGAATTAATTTGAAAGAGTAGTCGCGCAATAGCTTTGCAATAATAAATCAGAGAGACAGGAAAGAATTCACTGTCCAATACGGAAATCGGGAACTCGAGCCGGAACTCTGATGCCAAGCGGCTTCCACATTGCGTTACCATAACAATAAATCCCGTGGAAAGGAACCGATATTTTCTACTTCACAGATTGCTTTGGTGCATTATTCCAGCGTCGTCGCATGACCCCCTTAAGACCGTCTGCGATTGTGCTGTCCGCAGTACCCGGGACTTAATGAATTCATTGCAAATTGGCTCATTCGCCTCCATCTATTGGTCTGCGTGGTGTTTTTCGAATAACGCGCCGCTGCATAACATTCAACGTTTACAAGTGTTTTCTCTTACGTCCAATTTTCCATTTTTTATTCCACTTCAAGTTCAACTATTTTGTAAGGTGATGTATTTTGCCAGACATTCCCGCTACTTTTGTCAGTTTCGTACCTACTTTTTTAATAAAAATTGCAATAAACGTAATGATGATAAAAATAAAACAGTTTGTAAACGAAGAGTTAAGCAGCAACAAAATGTGACCTGAGAATGTGTCATTAGCATAATGTTATGTACAACGTTGTGTCACAGTGATAAAATGTGCAGCAGAAATACGAACCGCGTGCAAAAATACATAACGTACGTTCAATTATTAAAACTATAATTCTAATGGAATCAAAATTCAACATCGAGCTCGACAAGAATTGGAATGCAGTTTACGTTGGCTCCTTTTTTCAAAGATATGATAGAATAGAAATTCTAATATTCCGATCCGAGCAGGAAGCTTGAAATATAAAGTGGAAGGGAACATTTTTTAGGTGCAAAAATTGTGAGATGTCCGCCCACCATATCTGGGATAAAAATTTCAATGCGTTTTGTATAATTCCGGCAAATGTTATGAGCTAATATTTTTGATAGACCATTCTTTTTTTGTCTCTCCTAAAATGAAGCTGATTTTTAAGATATGATAATTTGATCTGAAATTTCTCACTTTGTGAGATGAGTTGATATAAGCATCGAATCGTGTGTAAAATCTAAAGTATCTTTCCTAAAGCGAAAAAAGCATGACAGCGTGGAACGTGAAATCGAATAAGTATATAGTTATTGGGCCCTTAATGAAACAAGCCCGACTGTTAATGGGATAAAAACATTTTGCTATTCCGATTGAATGCAGAATAATAAATTATTAACGACTACCTCTTAGCTCGTTTATCTTCATTATTATTATTTTTTTTTGTTTTCGTGCCATTGCGCTCTCTGTTTCAGCCTTTTTGCGGATTTTAAATCCGCCGACGAGCACCGATTGATTAATCGTTTAGCCAGCGAATAAATATCGGAAGTCTCATTGCTTAATTGATTCTCTTAAGTTGATGCCTTTTCGCGATTAAGTATTTCTTTTATGTGAATCACCATATATAGTGCGAACCTTGCTATGTGTTAATTGAATTATTCGAAGGGATGACGCTTTGAACGTCCGGCTTTTATTTTATCCGGAAAGGGACAGATAATTGAATCATCCCTTTTTTCGCCAATTTAACCTTTCATTTTGAAATATAACGTAACTATTATTTCCAAAGTATTAAGTTACGTGATCATCTCTACAAAACAAATATTGATGAAATTTTGGATTATATTTTTCATCAGTTCCATCTCTCTTTTTGCGAGTCGAAACATTGTTATGAAAAGGCAAATTAATTATCAGTTAATTGATGATAATTGATAATTATTTATTCTCGAGCAACATTTTCTGAAATAATCATGAATGAAAATGCAATTTCAAATTTCACCAATCAATTCCTTTATTTACAGATTGTTTTTTTGTTTGTTTTAAGCGTACTGCATCATTGACTTTTCCTGCTACTAACTCGAAAGTGGCAGCTTTCGAGTCCCAAATCAGCCTCGAAAGTAGCTCATTACACGATAGTAGATTTTACCTGCTACTAACTCGAAAGTGGCAGCTTTCGAGTCCCAAATGATTACTTTCGAGTTAGTAGCAGGAAAAATAATATGTGCTCCTCGTCTGGAATATGCGACTTTCGCTCGTAGAATGGCAGCCCTCGCTCCGCTCGGGCCACCAACTCCTACTCGCGTGTAAAGTCGCATTTTCCAGGCTAGCAGCACAATGTACTATTTAATAATGTCGGTTCGTATATAGAATTCTGAGAAAAATATATTCATTTTATTTTATTATTTGAATTGCAAAGAGTCAAATTGAGTTCAATTCCTGGTAGATGATTTTCCTTTTATGAAAAGATAAATCTAAATTCGAAATATAATTTTGTTATTATTTTATTATAAATATAATATAAAATTCAAATGCTTCATAAGTTTTTTTCTAGATACCTGCAAATATTCGTTAATATAACTTGAATCAACATGTTTATAAATTCATTCACAAATTGATTAATCGAATTTATAAAATAATTTTAATTATGTAATATGATATTGTCTAAATTATCAGTTTTTCCAGAGGAATTCATAAATGTATATATTTACATTTTTTTCTAGATTGCATGGCTTTTTGAATCAATATATAAATGATTCAGTGGTTTATGCAAGTATGCATAAACCACTTTTGAAGTTGAAATCAGAAGATTGCTTTTAATTCAGATGTGAAGAAATATGTTATAATTTTAGAAAAGATAGAAAAAGAAAAAGAATTCATCAGAACAAATTATTTGTAACAGATGTAAAAAATAACCTCGACATTAATTTCAGTTACTTAGATCGGCTCTAGCCAATAGAGTGGCTCTGCTATTACCGTATATGGTAGCGTATGTGACTTGGTACTTGAGGGTAACTGAATTCGTTTGTTGTTGTTTATTTCATGCTTATCAACTCGTTTATTTATATAAAATAAAAGTGTTATAAAACTTATTTCGTATGGTCGATTAATATACCAGCTTTTGAAGCAATTTGTGAATTGCATCATTCTACTTTTTAGTTTTGTTATTGTTTTTGTCATTTTCAGACCTTAGCTGATATTTTGTTCTTTCTTATGATTTTATAAAGTTCATGAAAATCTAGTCCTGTTACATATTGTATTTTTTATTGTCGACTAGTTTTAGCAAAACTCTTTTTATCATATATTAAACTTATTTTTTGATTGTTGAATGAATTTAGAATTTATTACTCTAAATCAAGTAAACAAATTGTTAATAATCATATACGTCAAAAATTTATTCAAAAATTCCGAAAAAATTGTATATATCTATGTCAATATATCATGCCATTTTGTAGATTAAATATTTCCATTTTCAGATGTTCTATCATTTTTGCATTGTTCAAACACGACGAGAATAACCAAAAGGTCAATTGTTCAGAGTTTCATACAATTTCGATACTTTTCACATCTCTGATATCACCTTAAAATGGTTAAAAAATTATTATATAATTTTGATATTCGAATCAGTTTTGTTTTTCCAACGAATCGCATCATACGTAACTAATTTTTTCTTTACCTATCGCAAGCGATTTCGTTTTGTTCTCCGGGGGTTTTTGTGATTGGTTGATTGGCAAAAACAATTTGAATACGAATGGAGGATAAAAAAGTGCAACGGTGCTAATGGCTCGATTATTTTCCTTTATTTCTGTCGGTCCGGCTGCAAAAATTGCAAACACTATCAATTTCATTCGTGGAAGTCGTTTTAATGAAAATCGAATTCATCGGAGCAATTGTTTCCGCACTGTGAACAAAAACATAAAGTTGAATGAAATACACGCGCGAACAGGGTGAGAGAGAACGAGAGGGAGGGAAGGGCAAGGCGCACGAGCGAACAGGGGCCCCTTCCGAAGTCAGGGCGACTCGCATTAATCCGCAAATATTAAAATCCGCTCGCGGCCATTCTTTAATTGAAAATTCGGCCCTTGATATATGATCGTCTGCGACACATTAACGTATCGCGCGCTGTTGTAAGGCACGCACAAAAAGCACGTTTACTCGTCAGCTTTATCGGACGTGCAGTGCCACCCCTCTTTTTTTTATCAACATAATGCCACACTTCAACTGTGCATATAACCTATCTCGCGCTCTCTTTCCACTCGCGTCCCATATCGCGTCCAGTTTTCTTCTCTTTCCTTGCACACTTTTGACCAAGTATTTGAACCAGTATTGATCAGCTTGATCTTGTAAACGGTTATTAAAAAAATAATACAAGAAATGACGATAAAAAATTTTAATTCATTTGACATGTGTCAAATAAATAGCACTATTTCAGTGGTTGAAAAGCAAATAGTAAAAATTTACCATTTTTGATATGAAAGGTTAGTGCAAAAACAAGTCGGGATCTTAAAGCAGTATAACAATTTTTTTCATAAGAAAAATATACTATAACAATCGACAAAATTTTGAGAATATCCTAATATAATTTTAGAAAAAAAAATTTTGTATTGTCACAAGTTTCTGGCTATTGTAAACAAAATTAATTCTTCATAATGCTTTAAATGTTACAATTCGAAAACGGTAAAATTTTTCTTTGATGCTTACAATTTAAAAATTACAGTTTTATTATTGAGATTTTAACCATATCATTTGAATTTCGTTATCATTAAACTGACAATGGTTATACTGGTGTATATATAGTGGAAAACCATAGTTACTTTTTGCAACAATGGCAACTTTAACTCAAGAAAAGAATTAGAATATCGTTTCTGGTTTTCATTAACTTGATTTGTTGTTATAAAATAACACTTTAGAATGGTTTTTGTTAGTCCGGATATTTGCGTGTCAGCAGGCATTATACGCAAGGACCATTTCTGTGCTTACACAATCGAGAGGCCAAGCGTTTTTACACAAGCTGAGCATAGATTTAAATTTCAAATTGTAAAGCAACTTCTTTTACGTTAAGAAAAATACGTCTCCCTTGAGTTGAGAACGCCGATTTCAACAATTTTCAGAGACTATTTCTATTGTCTATTTCTGTGACTATAAGTTTAAACGATCAAGGTGATATTCATAAGTTGCGTTTTAAATAAAATTAATTGCAGTATTTCCATTTGTAATTAAAATTGGTCAGTATACAGTCACACTCAGTTGAAAGAACTCGGTTTCTTAACTTTTGCAACAGAATAATATACTATCCTCTGGTATAATTTGTTCAACAAAGTTTTGTCATTTAAACCAACAAAGTACATCCTTCATATTGTACAAGTGTATCATGTTAATGTTAATTTGTAACACGTTGTGTCACGTTGCGAAAAAACCCTCCAGAATTGTGTGAATTTATCGTGCACAAGGTATATACCCCAGTGCTATACAATTATTCATTTGCTGCAGCTCTGCAAAGTTAATAAATACATATTTAATTACGTTCAATTGTTTGCTGCTACAATCCCTACTGATCAATGGTAGAAGAAAGAAAATCTGTTGAAATTTTCGTGGCAATGCTAATTGCTTTTTGATAAGTTTTCATCGTGCCTGTAATTCCTCTCGATATTTTTTCACTTTTCAAATTCATGGAATTGCATAGTTTTGCGATTTTCTTTCTCTCTCCGTCTACTTCGCTGTCTTTTTATTATTAATATCACTGCCTTTTATTCGTGTTGGCTGCATTATTTCGAGTTTCATTAAAATGCAACATTTTCTCCAACAAATTACGAAACGAAGCCAGGTTTTTGGAATTCAGCGCTCGACATTGTTAAGTCCCTGTGTTATTGAACTTCTTGACAATGTAACAGCTTCAATTACATGAGCATTTTTCTTAGAAGTTTTGTGTCTTAATCATCTTCTCTCAGACGAAGAAGTTTATGAAGTTATAAGCGAGTTTTGAGGGTCACGTTATATTCAAATTAGAATACACAAAAGGTTATTAAACGTATCATATGCTGTGACATAAAATGATTGTTATGTATTAAATAACATAATTTCATTAGACTTATTGTACTAAAGACCTAACTCGATCTCACAAGTGAAATAGATATAATAGTTTTAATAAAGCATTATTAAAAACAACTATTTCACTGGATCAAGTTATGTCTTGAGCAGAATAGCCTCCTTCTTTATATTTCCTTTATCGCAGTTTCAAGTATCGCAAAAATGTCAAAAATTTCAAAATTTCATTGTATATATTTCTTTTTAGTTCATCATATTAAAAAGATTTCTTTATATCAAAAACTCATTTAATTTCATATGATTTTTTGTTAATTAAGCGACAAACAATTTTTTTTATGGCATTGACACGAAATGAAAGTAATTTCTGAGAGAAAATTGATTAACTTTGATGTTTGTTGAACTCTTGTGATTAAATCAAAAGCAAAGTATAAATTTCGTGCGAAATTAATCGACTTTGTTATTCAGGAAACTAAATGGAAAAAGCAGTTCTTACCGATTGAAACGACGGCGGTTTTAATAAAATTCAATGCAGATCGATTTTGTTTTGAGTGTTCCGCCATGCATAGTTGCGATAATCCGTACTTTTGTCTTCACAGTAGAAATAAATTATTGACTGTTGACCAACGCAGCGTTATCTTGTGCAGCGTGGAATTGAGTCAACACGCGGGCTGTGATGTAGTGCAAACACGCGATATTAGTTTTCAGGCGGCCGGGCGACCATTGTGCCTGTTAATCAACTCGCCTCATCAGGACAATCGTTTGCGTTTGCGAATCGACATGATGATAATTGACGAGTCTATTAAATTTTTTACTCCGGCCTTCTTCGAACGTTCGAAGCCGCACGATATCCCACGTTGGAGACTATCGGCGCAGGTATAATAAACGACCCGACTGGGCTGACCCCTTGGGAAAACTTTGTACGTTTTCTCCGCAAACATTGGCTACATTGTTTGCATGTTGACAAGGCGAGCGACATATTTAGCTTACGTCCGATTGTTATTTCAACGCTTTTATTGGACAAAGTATAATGCTATTATGTTGCCCGGCGTCGTCTCCGTCAGTCGCCGGTGTATATCTATTTGTAAGGACTCGTTCGAGGCTTTCGGGTTCCGTAAACTCCGTGGAACGGAATTCACCATTCGGCGCACGATTCGGGGACCCTTTTTCATTTGCAAATCACCGCGAGGCACCCGTGCCGGTTTGTTTATGTTTTATTAAACTCGGGATTCACAGGACGCGGAATATTAATGCGCGAAATTCATTTCTTCCGTCGCTCTCTATTATTTTCCATTTGGCGAGCGCGAGCGCGCGATATTATTCGCAATTGTATTATTAATGCACCCCGCCATTGCCTTCGCCGCGACAAATGAACAAATCGTCGCGACTTCATTTGGCAAATTTTGTACGCAACTTGTGCGAGCTCTCGCAAGTTTCGTTTCTTCTTTTTTCATTATTTTTTCGCTACGAAAATTCAATTATCACACTTCGGATGTCGAATCGGAAGAATGCACGGCGCTTGCGAAACGATGATACATTGATTACAGCAGCGGATACGTCAAGATCGTCTGGCAGTCGCAAAGTAACGAAAGCTCATTACGTACACCTGTCGCTCGCAAACGACGCTTAACACACTTTGCCGCTACTTCCATTAAGCTGACTCTTTGTTACTCTTTGCTTACGTACAGCACTTCTGCAACATATATATTTTGCATTTATAGTGTTCGTATATACGTTTTCGTATATTTGGATTCATGTTTTCCAACCGAAGACGTTTCTAATTGCTCGCATTAACGAAACCTTAGTTTTCCTCTTGCATCACTCGGAGGTAATTTTCTTTTACTCATCTAATATTTTCATACATTATTATAAGTCGACCAACATTAAATGTAAAAGAAAAAAGACTTTAATTATTGTTTTATTTTAAGGAAATAGTTTATTTTTAAACGACGCAGTATTTTAACTTTTTTCATGTTTTATAATTTCAACGACTATAGAATTATTCCAAGATGTGGAGTTTTCACGGAAATACATTCTAGGCGTCGCCGGACTTTGATTTCAATACACAAAAGTCTTTGTTGCAAAGCTCAATAGTGTCAAATTTTATTACTCTTCCTTAGTTAAGGCCAGATGTTATTTTATTGTTTAACAATAAGAGAATTTAGTGAAGATAACCGACGATTCGAAAATGCGCATAAATTTTACACGTAAAAGTTTTTATGTCTTGAAGGCTTTTCCTCTGGGGAAAATAAATATTTATATTTAATTCCTCCAATTGACGCGTTTCATTTTTTAACCCTTCCCTAAACGAAACACGACAAAGATCGAAGAGCCCAGATCTTTGTTACAAGACGGTAAGAATTTTATTCGACCGTACAATAATGTATGAGAAGAAAATGAAAATAAATATTATTTAAAATATTAATTTCATTAGGATGAATGAATTTATTGAATTTAGAGTAATTCATTATGAATTTCAATAAAATGCATTTTTCCAAATTTTGTTAAATAATTTTTTTTTTCATTATAAAGTGCGGACTTAACCTCAAACACAAATTTTTAGCTCGAATTACAGCAAACTTTATCGACAAAACATTTTTTATTGAATTTCGACTATATTTTGTTATGTTCACTATAATTTTTTGTACGAAGTTTTACCGTCTGCGCTTTGGTAAGAATCATATTAGAATTTGATGCTGTTTTTCTATCTTTTTACGCGTTGTTATGCAATTACAACAAAAAATAATGCAATTTTAATGAAAGTGACTTTATTTCTGAATATATCTAGTAATGAACGGTCGTCAAGTGAATTTATCAAGTACTTTCTAAATGTTCATATACACTGATGTTTATACGTAAATGTTTAATAAAAATTTTAATTTTTCTTAACATATTGCTGAAATTTTGCAGATGAAATGTTGAATTCGGGAAAGTTGATCGGAAAAGAGGCGATTGGTTTACATTCGTGCAGAACTCAGTGTCAAACAAAGATACGCTCGAATTAAAACGACCGCATAGCGATCAGCGATTAAGGAAATTTCGAAGTTGCATAGCATTAGATTGCCTGTTGGCAATATCACAACACACTTGCGCTAAACAAGCGCTGCTACAAAGTTATGGGACTACTCGCTCTGTAATTTACCTGCTAAGTGTTTGCAGGACCGACCTTCCGCGAGCAAAGTTATCTCATTAAACACTTAACTAAAGCTAAATATTCGGACCGATTTGGAGAGCTCCGGTGCGCACAGGCTGCTTGATTTTTTTCACTATTGCATACGAAATTAGCATAATGACGGGCTAACGTTTTACTTTTCTCCGGCTTTCAACTTGCCTCGTACTTTGTCTATATACTTTCGCATTGAAATGCTTGTAAAATTGGATGACAAAGCGAGCTACGTATGAAATCTAATTGTTTATTTACATGTAAATTGAAATTTTGAGATGAAAATGAGTTTGTTCGACGACGTTTACGGTAAGGCGAAGTTCAAAACTATATATTGCAGAACGACCAAAAACTCAGGACAAGAAAGTTGTTAGTGCACCTTTCATTATTTATTCACAAACGAGGAGGAAGATTTAAAACCAGATATTTTAAAGAAAGTCCATCTTTCACTTTTCCTTTTTAAGAGAAAATTTAACGATTCGGTCTTGCGGTGCAAATGTTTAATACATTTTTTGTGGAATTTTCAATTGAACCGTCTCATATTTAGTCGTTGAGATTCATTCATACTACGGTATTATAAATATTTGTACAGGCTCAATCTTCAGAAAGTAACAGCGTTGAAACGTAAGATGACGCCAGAACAGTTAATCAACAGTGAATTATTTTGCATTTGTTAAAACGAATTTAGGTGATACTAAAGAGGGATTGGTATCATTTGCAAGCTGTTACGAGTGTAACATCTGCCGCTAAATGCTATAAACAGCTTTACTCCGAGCAATGGTAAACGCAGAGCAAAACTTTGGGCGCCAGCCCGTGTAGTAGATTCTTGATGGCAGTAATAGAATGTAAGCCAATAACAGAGCTGTGATGTCAACACTGGCTGATATACCGGAGTAAAATCGGTTAACAGTAATTACTAATGCAAAATCATTTCACACCTTCAAAAGAATCAATGCGGTGCGCGAATGATTAAAATCATTTGATCCACTCTGTATTCAAAAAGTTATGGAGTTGAGATTTTTACTGGTTTTGTACGATGTGTTATCATTTTACGCAGCGACTCGGCTGACATTGTGGCACGTCATTTTCTGCGTACCAATGAAAGCGTGTTCGCGTTCCGCTTGTCAGAGACACGCTGGCTTTTCTGTTGCAGGCCGCAAGCCTTTGTGTCGGTCTTGACATTGTCTACGGCGAAATATTGACTCCAGAGTCGTAGAGGTGCATTTTACACTGGACAGTAATCCAGGGCACTCTTTTGCTTTGAAAGGAATCGCCGACGCGTGAAATATTTGGTATCGGTTGTTAAGATAAACTTCCTCCTCAACCTTTTTGTTCTTTTGTTTAGGATAAACAAAATCATCAAATAATAGAATCAATCTCAATAAAAAAAATGATTCTGTTCAACGAATTCTGCTTTGATAATTCTAACTTGCAACGTTTTTAATATTATACTTACAAATTCGGAAAATAATGTTATATATACATACATGGATTTAGCAATGTGAGTTTAAACGATGCTGTAAATTCATGAATAGTAAAAATAATAATATCATTAACGTTAAAATTTTATAACTCCATGGTAAATTTAATGAAATATCGAATATGGTCAATGGATTAAATTTGATGAAAAATAATTAATGTACACGGAGAGAAAAAATACAGAATTTTCCCACCCAGGCAGAAAATTACAATCGTAACGACGTTGGCACAACGTTGGTAAAGTCGTATCAACGTTGTTTGACAACGTCGTACCAACATTAGGTAAGCGTTTTAGCATGTGACACCTAGCCAAGGTTGTATGCCAAAGTTGTTTCTACATTGTTGTTGTTTTAAATAATGAAAAAAAATAAATATATATATTTGATATTTGATATTTGATATTTGATATTTATTCATAAATAGGCAGCAGCATACACTGATATAACCTATTGTACAGATATATTTGTAGTTGAGTTAAAGAATTTATAAACTAACATCACAGTTGGAATAGCAATTTGTGTCACGTGGCGTAGGCACAAAGTCGAGCAGAGGATGTAGATTCTATATTAAATATGTTTATATTTACAAGGTTTAATAAATTCATTTGACAGGACTAGATATTTCAAAACTTTCAAAACTTTGGTGTCGCATAGCGGGTGTCGAAGGAGGCGGCCTCATCATGTCGGTCAGTTTCTCGGGTGCCAGTTACGCATGGAGTTGATTGAGTCGGCCATCACGATGTCGGCAGACAGAGCATTCCAAGAGTGGAGTACTCGCAGTGGGAGAAAGTTACGCTTCTGTAGGCAGGTGGCCGGTTGGCTTCTGAGCTTCAGCGGGTGTCCTCGGAGATGTGGAGTCTCGGCCAGCGTGAATAGGTGTTGTAAGCTGGGGCAGTTGTAGAGACCACGGAGGATCTTAAAAGTCTCTATGAGGTCCTGCCGTGTTCTCCTCTGCTCCATGCTGGTGAGGTCGAGGGCCGCAAGACGCTGCTCATATGGGAGCCGCTTGATCTGAGGGGAGATCTTAGTGGCTCGTCTCAGGACATTTTCTAGGGCAGCGACGTCCTTGGCAAGATATGGAGCCCAGATCACCAGTCCGAAGTCCAGAATGGGCAGGATATACGTCAGGAGTGCTCGTCTCAACAGGCTGGTGTCGAGTCCCAGAAAGGCTTTTCTGATCCTGTAGAGCAGGGTATTTGCTTTCCTCGTTACCGAGGCAATTTGTAGGTCCCACTTGAGGTTTCTGGAAATGGTTACGCCCAGGTCCACCTGGGCTGGGGTGGTTGCAACTTGTTGTCCCGCGATATAATAGGGAATGGTGGGATTTCGCTTTCCAATGTGCAGGATAGAACATTTCCCAGGGTTGAGCGGTAGCAGCCATTTTTCTGTCCATGCGACTAGGTTGTCAAGGTCTCGTTGCAGTTGTGCCGCATGGATGACAGGGTTGGCATATATCTTCGTATCGTCGGCATACGACTGGTGGGCGGAGATGGTCCCTTGGTGGAGGTCTGCTGTATAAAGGATGAAGAGGAGCGGGCCGAGAACAGAGCCCTGTGGCACTCCACTAAGGACCGGTTTTGCCGCGGACAGAGCTGTTCCAATTTTCACTTGGAATGTTCGGTCGCGGAGGTAGGCGCCCAGCCAGTTGAGCAGGTTACCCCGGATGCCTTGGCGGTGAAGTTTTTAGAGCAGTTTGTGGTGTGGAACCTTATCAAAGGCCTTGGTGAAGTCGAAATATGCGACATCGATTGGTTGGCCTGAATCCACTGCCCGCGTTCAGTCCTCCAGACAGGGGAGAAGGTTGGTCACCACAGATCTGCTCGGAACGAAGCCGTGCTGTTGCTCTGGAATGATGTCATTATGTAGGGCGTGTCTTAGGAGGCGATCAACGTCCAGGCGCTCCAAGACCTTGCAGATGGAGCTTGTGATGCTGATGGGGCGATAGTTGGTAGCGGCCTTCCGGTTTCCCTTTTTGAAGATTGGAGTCACGATTGCGTGCCTCCAAACGTGTGGGAGCTCCGCGATATCCAGGGAGTGTTGGAAGACTGCATGCAGGCTCGGCGCAAGGTGTTGGGCGCACTTTCGGAGGACAATCGCTGGTATGGCGTCGGGGCCCATGGAGGTGGAGTTTTCTAGTGCGAGTAGAGCCTCGTATACTTCGACAACGGTGAGTTGAATGGAGGAGAGTTGGTCTGCACATTCAGGGGCGTCAATCGATGGTAGGGGGCCAGGTGGTTCCTGGGTGTAGACGCTAGCGAATTCCCGTGCGAAGATCTCGGCGATGTCATCTGGTGATGTGGCTTCGCCAGAGCCCGTTTGGATGACCTTGGGGGGCGCTCTGGTGGCGGTTTTCGAGGCTCTATTAATGTAGGCGTAGAAGGCTTTACAGCCCTTGCTAATGGTGTTCTCTTCGTACTCTCTCCTGGCCGAGCGTATGGTGCTATTCAGTTTGTTGGAGTGACGACGATAGGCCTCGTATCGCTGCACAAGCCCGGAACGGCGATATGAGCGCCAGAGCCTTCGTTTTTTCTTCACGTCCCTGAGTATTGGGCGGGTGATCCAGGGTTTGAGTGAGGGTTTTGTTTGACGGGTCCTCGGGGCTGAAACTTTGACAATGGCCATGACATCGGATGTGAGTTGCGGGTATGCCTGGACGGGGTTCTCCAGTGTGGCGAAGTTGTTCAGGACAGCTGGTAGAGCCTGGGTCACCCGGTGGTAATCGACCTTGAAGAAAGGGATGCACGCAGCCGGTGGGTCTGCGGCGTCAGGGGTCGTCATATTAAACTGGAGTGCGGTGGTGATGACGAGATGATCGCTCAGGCCAATTGCAGGGTGGAGTACGGGATTGGTCGTCACTTGGGGTTCGTTGGTGAAGATGTAGTCGAGAAGAGAGGGAGTTTGCCTTGCTTGGTATCTGGTAGGTTGTGTCACAAGTTGAGTGAGAGCCGTATCGCCGAGAGCAGAGGCAAAGTTACTTTCCAGTGCAGTCTGGCCGTGGGGTAAGCCGTCGAGCCAGGTGATGCCAGGTAGATTAAAATGTCCCATTATCATAGCTGGACAGGTAATTGCAGCAGTGAGACGGAGTTGGTCGAAAAGAGCGTTGTCTGACGGGCCCGGGGAGAACTGCGGCGACGGTGGGCGGTAGATGACCCCGACCAGAAACTTCAGGCTTTGGATGGACAGTTGGAGCCACATGGACTCCACCAGGTCTGTCGCAAAATCGTTTGCCGGAGACACGCCAATCGTTCTGCCATGCAGTTGATGAGCAACGTAGAGAGCAACACCTCCGCCTCGCTGAGTAAGGCGGTCTCGTCTGTAAAGGTCGTATCCAGGGATGTCCGCCAGGGCGTTTGGTATGTTTGGGTTGAGCCAGGTTTCGGAAACAGCAACGACCGTGGGCTTCAGCCGGAGGACTTCGACTGTCAACTGGTCAAGTTTTGGTAATAGGGAGCCCAGGTTGGTGTATAAGAAGGTGATTTCGGCTGCAGCTACTGCCTTTTGGCGTTTCCCGCCTTGGGCTTAATGTCGAGTCTGCCACGGACATAGCCGATGGTCTTGGTAGGGTCGTCTAGCTCGACGAGCTTCTGCTCCAGTGCTGCTCGCCTATTTTCCTCCTCTTCTTTCTGCATCGAAGTAAGGTCATTTGCGAGTTTTACACCGGGTATCGGCGAGCGCCCGGCGCTGCGGAAGATGGTCATGACAATGTCACGGCTTTTAAGGAAAACCTTAATTGGCCTTTTCTTGTCAAGGTCGATGCTCCCAAGCCTGCGAGTCTGTACGATGTCGTCTGGGTCGAGCGTCGGGAGAACAGATTTCAGCAGTCGTTCAGCCGTAGCATGATCAGTACGTCTACAGGTGTGTGGGTTGGAGTCAGCGACTTCGTCGATTCCCAGCATAAGTATATTCTTGGCTCGGATTTCTCTTTCGCGGAGTTCGGCGACGGCCTGAGAGATATTTGGGATGCCTGCTCGGAGCTCATTTTGACCCGCTTCAAGTTTAGCGCACCACTTGTCGAGCCGTTTCGTTTCCGCCTTGCAGGTTTTGACCTCCTTCGCGGGTGTGGTGACCTCGAGCTTGACACTCTTAAGTTCCGCAGAAACTTTCTTTATCTCGGATTGGATGGTGGTTCGCCAGTGATGTTTTTTGTGAGGACGGAGTTGTTTTCCGATAGAAGCTTGACGATGTCGTCTTTGGTGAGGGACATCTTGGGAGCTGGCTCAGAAGTGGCGGATTCACAAGGCGATATGGATGATAAGCTCAGGTCGGCCAGCGAGAAATTTAGAGTGGAGTCTGTTTCGTTGAGAAACTCGACAATGTCTACTTGGTTCATCCGCGGTGGGTGTTTGGTGTAGTTTGAAATTTTCCCGCCGGGATAATAGGGAAATTTTGTGTTGGCAGGTTGGCAACACTAGATGTGTCGATAGAGACTCACGAATAAGAGCGTGAAAGTGTGTGTAAACGCACACAAGCTGAGCCACACAAACGAGCCCTGGAGAACCGGTGAAAGCGAAGCCAAGAGGGTGGTCCGTCAGGCCCTAGGCGGTTCGGAGAGCCCCTCGTCCTCACACCCACCTGGTAAGCTGGTCCGGATGTCGGGTGAGCAGGATATCGGCGTCGGAGGATTTCGAGTGCCGGGCCAAGAAAGTAAGGTTAGGATGTTTAACCGGGTCGGGAGCTATGGTGCAGCTGCGTATCTCGGTGGATTATTGCTGTCTATATGTGGTGTTGAGAGACAAATGTCTCCAGGGTTTTGAAGACCACAGTGGCACGAATTCACTCAAAAACAAATATATTGTACTGAGCCTGGAGCAACTGATGTTTACTCCATGGTTATCTAGTGACATCTGTATACATCTATATCATATTATTATACGAACAATTCATTCAATTTTTATAGAAAATGTATTGTAAGTACTGATAATTTATCATTTAGAAATTTTGTGAATGATTTTAAGTAGGTTAATGTTTTTTGTAATCTGAGGATCGAACTTTTGCCCCCGAAGTGGTAGTTTGCGTCTCTGTCCCTTGTTCTATTCAACGTGTTAAATTCAGCTATCAAAATGAACCACACACTTATTGTCAATTTAAGTTAGTTAAGAATAACATAATAATGAACATATTTAAATATTTTATACTTATATGATATGATAATGTAATTATATTATTTTTATCATTGATATTTATAAAAATTTATATTTTTCGACTTTATGAAATTCATCGATTTTGTTTGAACATAGAATCTGATAGAATGAACTCTGAAATGAGTTATTACTTTGTAATAAACACATGTATCTCACACTAAGCGAAATATTTTGGAAAAACTGCTATAGTTTATACACGTAGAGAAAAGTATCTATAAAAATCAATGTTTTTTCCGTAAAAATTACTGTTCTGGATACTAACGGCCGGAAAAAACCAAAAAACAATAAATATTATTAAACGGCATAATGTAAAAATTAAAATAAATAGAAAATAAAAATTACCGGACTAAACACGTAATTTTTAGTCCGTTTTTACATAATAATTATCGCTTCTGTAATTGAATATTTGCATTTTTCTGGTAAAAAAAATTACTACATATTATATTAATTATTTAATTGTGATATGATTACTAAAATAAAAGCATTTTTATTTTGCAAATTCTACTTCACTTTATTAGTGCTTTTTTTGTTAGTGCTATATCTGGATTCAATTCGAAGTCTGCTTCCGAGAAGTTTGTTTTAATCCATGCATGATGAACCTATATTTTAATTAGAAAATGAATTTTAGGAGACCTATTCTAAATTACAACGTAAACCTTATAATTATAAACGCATAACACACACACTCGACGCACACTTCGCAAATGCAATATACATTACGACGCAACGATTCGCTTAGATGCGTATAGATTCAGGTTCCTTATGAACCAACTAGCAATAAAATGTGTGACTTGTAGGCAGGAGTATGGTCAACACGCCACGTTGCGGCTAAAAATTGAACTAAATGGACAACACACTCCTGAAAAAGATTTTAGTTTTTACCAGACTAGATACGTAAAATATACGACCTTGATGCCAAATTATTACTGATGTTACTAATTAAATGATAAAACGTGAGTTTTTACTGTACTATTCCATAAAAATTACAGATTTTTCTAATATTTTTTCATGATTTGAAATATTATACTACAAAAACTGTAATTTTTACATACGATCTAATAATTATTTGTATGTGTTTATCAAAATATATTAATTTGCTCTTCATATTCAGCGGTTTTTATAAAGTTTCCGACTGTTAGTATCCAGAACAGTAATTTTTCATGAAAAAACATTTATTTTTATTGATACTTTTCTCTGCGTGTAGGAACGTGGACACATGAAGCATTTTTCTAATGTTATCCTGTACACTATAGGAAAAATTGTAGCAATTTTATACGACTTATTTATACAACTTTAATAAGAATTTCTAAGTTCTCAAAGTAAGTAGAAGATAATATTAATAATGCATATTAATTAGGTATTTTAAATGACGCATCTTCGAAATCTGAGTGATTTTTATCGCATTGCAGGCGCAATAATCAATAAATATCGTCCAACCATCAACATGGAAACTGCTCGGATTTCACTTCAAAAAGCGAAGGAGCCTAACACCAGGGTAAAAGTTGAAAATAACCAGGGTAAAAGTTGAAAATAACCAGGGTAAAAGTTGAAAATCTTCATAGTAGAAATGCCCAAAGATGGGTGACATTTGCGGCTGACCACATTCATGATTTTTCAGTTGTAACACCTGATCAGCTAAAAGACATTACCGTCGGAATATATCAAGTGAATCTGGCCCTATCATACGTCCAAGACAAGTTTGACAGGGAACAAACGGAGGAGTATCAAGTAGAGATGCTTAGAAATGCGGATAGATTGCCAGAGGCAGGATTCCTCAGAGTGAGAATCTATTCTCATCACCGTAATCCGACGAAGTATCAGCTGTGGATTGCGTACAGATCACTTGATAAAGATGAAGATGAAAACTATGACCAAGATTCACCTGTGATCGGGTTATTATTGTACCTGCCTTTCTGGTGCTAGGACGGTTGGTACGTGCGCACAAATTTCGAGCGTCATATGGTTTCTCGGATACGCTCGTCACAACGGAAGGGTTCCTTACCCTTCGACAGTCCTTCTTAACACGATTATTGATGCTGCTAATAGACCGAGATCAGTAGATAGACGGGTGGATGATGAAAATCCTGATATCGGATGATGACGTTTACGCTGAGTAATGTTCAAAAATAAACTTATTTTTTCATGTTTAAATGAAAAATCATATTGTTAATTTTTGAATATATCTTGTATGCATTATAATTGTTATTGCCTTGAATTAAGATGCCTCGATACGTTCATTTGATGGTTTGCGAAAACATGAATAAATCAAACGAATAATATTTTTTTTAAGAAAGCCATAATGCATACAAAAAATTGCTAAAAACTCCTAGAAGTATATATTTTTCTGCTTCGTGACTGTGGAGACATTTCATCATATCAAATTTTCAGCGAAATCCACCGGGACCAAATTTCCATAAGAATGATGCGGGGTTCTTTTTATGGTAAAATTGTTATTTTTCATTTTCGGACGGCCGTCCGATTTCAAAAATATGTTACGTAATGCGTACCATTACGTTAGATTGAAATAAAATAATTCTTTATTCTAAGATATTCAACTGAATAGATAAAATTTTAAGCTAGACAAGTTCCTAGCTATACATTCATTTGATTATGCGTACCACATATAAAAAACTCATTGAATTTAATAAGTTGTCAAATACACTTGACAAAAAACGAATTAACATGAAGTTTTATCAAATTCCACTACTGGAATTGAAAAAGTGTGACAAATTGGTACAAGTATCGACAGTCAAATTAGTTCCGCTGTCACAACAGAACACATCTTCAGTTTGAATATCTTACTCATTAATTTACATTTTATTATCCGCGCTGGAAAGTCGGATAATAAACCGATTTATGTGAAAATGATATTTCCAAAAAGCGCGAAAAGTCATAAAATTAGAAAGGAAGATGTCCCTGACAATTTCCAAATTTTCCCACTCAAAATCCTCTCTAGCCCTTTGTTCCTACGGTGACAATTTTAGATAAATAGAGTGTCATCTCCCTGGACAAATCAGTCTTTCCTTCCGAGCTGACCTGAGCCGATAGACTCATTCTTGACTTGATCCTCCTCAAATTGTTGGACAAGCAAGGCGCACATTGACCATCCTCAAATTGTTTGGCAATTGCGTAAAAACAGTCAACTCTCGACTTGATCCGCCTCAAATTGTTGGACAAGCGAGATATATCGCTCGAAAGCTCATCTCCGAGAAGTAAAATACGAATTACCCGTGTGTGCCAAGTAACGTTGTGCCAATCACCAGGCGGAAGTTAGCGGCAGGACCACCGATTATCTACCCAGTTCCAACCAAACTTGATTTAATAAAAGTAAGAATTACAACTTATAAAATCATCCTTTTTAACCTTTTCTTAAGTATTCTTTTAAGTTGTTAAGGGTGAGTTCGCGTTTGAACACTAATCATAAGGACTAGCAACTCCGAGTGCTAGTTTGTTGAGGTGTGTAAGAACAAAATCCCGGTACAACTCTAAGAATATTCAAGCTGAATCTGCCTTATTACTCTTGAGGTGCACTTAGGATACAGATTTGGCAAGTCACGTGCCTAATCCAAAATCCGCAGTGCAAAAAAGGGTTGTGAAACAGCTCAGCTAACATTTCTTTAACAACTCTCTCATATCTTTTTTCTTCTCTCAAAGTGGAATACGGTGAAGTCCAAGGAGAATACTCTACCGAAGACTTCATTCCCAGCGACGAAGACGACTGGGATTACAATCACCCCGGCTCGCCTCCTAGTAGCTTAACCGAATGTTTAGGATTACCTTCGACCTCCACAACTGATCTCCCGGTCGTACCTATCGTAGGCACACAGACGATTAAGAATTTACTAAAAAAGATTAAAGTCAAAGCAATAAAATCCAAGCGCGAGGATTTGTTAGGTTTAGCTCAAGACATCAAGAGTTCCGCTAGTTTAGACGTAGAAAAAATTAAGAAATTACAAGAAATCCACCAGCAATTAAATGTTTCTATAAATGTTATCGACAATAGTTCTGCTGTGAATACGAGTAATCAAAACTGCCATAATACCACAATAAATAACACATACGTCGGAGAAACCTTTCCTAACCCCTTAGGTTTAGAAGAAAATAAATTGAAGGAGTTTTGCTCCCATTTTTATAATAAAGACTTGTTTTCCTACACGAGAGCTTCTCTCAAAAACTTAGTAGAAAAAGAAAGGATGAACTCCAAAGGGAGATACATCAACAATAGACTCAATAAACCGTCTCCAACAGTAAATTTAGATTAAGATTAGTAATATTGTAAAAAAGTTCAAATACCATTTTTTTCGTTAATAAAATTTTGTAAAACGAATATCTGACTTTTCTTCTTTTCCAACCTTGTCCTCTGCACATATGTTCCTAATTATTATAATAACCTTTCTGTTACTTCTCCGGACGTAACAAATATATAAATTATGGCATATCGGTGAAATTGGTATTTTTTATTAATTTTTTAATTTTTTCCGTTTTAGCGGCAATTTTTAAATTCTGAATCTCTATTGAAAATGGCGTCACCCCCAATTTTTTGACACGGGACAGCATTTTTCTATATATTTTCTAAACCGCTAAATGTATATTTACTGCTGCTACTGCGCACATTTATATTTACGAAGATGCCGATCTTCGACGGCAGTCGCAGTAGCATCTGGCCAGAACTTCGGCTCACTCACCCACTTAACCCGCAGAGGAAGACAACTCAGGAGGAAAAAGATCGTCAACTGATGCCACCACCACCTGCACCGCCTGCACCACCAACACTACACTCCCGAGCTAGAAGAACTGAGCAAGGCCTTGGATGCAGAGCTAGCGACGATCGAAGCCAGAGTCGCTCCTCTCCTCGAGTAACTCAGAGACCAGGAGGAAACCAAATCAGCACACTAATCGGCCCTTTTCAGAGCCACTACAATAATTGAACAAATTTCTTATATTACAAAGTGTTTAATATTTTCAAGGGACATATCAAACACAGTCCATTTGTGGACTGTATTTGGAATGAAGTTTTATAGGGGTTGAGGTGAGGTTAGGGCACGGCAAATTCAATTACAACTATCGAATGAATTAGAATTTACTGTTTATTTAGCACAACATATCACGAGATTGATAATTAAAATTACAAAACTTGAAACACCTGTTGCTGAACCGAAGTGCTCCTTTGATGGCCTTGGCACTGAAATCTAATGGGCAAAAGGCTGTGTAAAAATGGATAGAACCGGGTGAACAGAAAGAACGGACAGGGCCGTGAAAGTAATGGACAGAGCCGTGTTAGACGGACAGCGTTATCTTCCCGTGCTCTTTTTTTTAACTAAGAGAATATAACGCATAGTAAAATTGTTGTTATCAAACTATGGACCTGCAGATGATTTTCCTACATCTGAACGTAGATTTAACGCATGCTGAACTGGTGTAGGATATTCTTACGTACACATAGGATATTTCTACGCGCACTCATGGAATGATCTCATGTAAACACTGTCTTGGCGCGCCATAGTGAATAAAATATTTCTTCGAAAATTAAAAAAGAAAAATTTTATTTTAAAAATCATTAATTGAGAACCATTATTATTCATGTGCAATATTTTGTCTTTTTTTTTTTTTTGAGGCGTGAGTTTTCCGGCAACATTCGAATTTGTCGGGCACGCATTAGTCAGCGGTGTCACCGTTGCAAGTTGGCCATATTCGCCGCACTCAGCTATGTTTCTAGTGAGTCCGCCGAGAACCAGCAAGCAAATATCACGGCAGTAAGTCACTTCCTACGAACCGCGATATTTGCCTACTCGCCAGAGGAACTAGGACGAGCAGCACGAGGACGCCCTTCAAGCGCCCGAGAAAAACCTGACTCCCGTCGGCAACAAAATAGTCCCCAACTCTCGTCGGCAACAAAAAGCCGACTCTCGTTGACATCAATTTTGTGCAGCACCGATTCTCATCAGGCTTGCAAAACGCACCCAGGAGACGAGTGAGCAACGGATATTCTTTCTTTATTTTTTCCTTGTTTTTCAATAGAATTTTCAATAGAAAATTAACTTCAAAATTAAGGATCCGGTAATTTTGGTTGTTTTGTTTCTAAGATTGAGATACATAATTTTGTTCAAATTCAATAAATCTCAAATCATCGACTGCATTACCAACTACCGACCGCCTCGACTGACGCCGTATTCCGCCGCTAGATGGCGCTCGAGTAGACGGCAAACCGGAATAATGTAGTACCGCATCTCGCCACTAGGCGACGTCTAATCAGAGTCTTCTTACAATAAGACCAATTTATTCAGATTATATGTACTCTGCATTTTTCAATCCACAGCACCGTTTGCCTCGGCGAATATCCCTACCCACTGTTGTTATATAGCAATAAATACGTTCTTTTTTACTATTCCTCGAGTATCCACTCATTCCTTTTTGGGCATCCTTATTCCGGAAACCCTTCCAGCGTCCATCCGCTAGAGTATAAGTTAGGGTAAAGTGGAATAGACCATTATGGAGAACTAGCCAATGGCCAGCAATGTACTTAATTTATCTTTCGTGTAGGAAAACGATTGTAGTCGACCACTGCTGTTGAGCTGACCGCCGTGACGTATATGCAGAGGTTCTACTGGATACACGCAGTAACGATGTTTCCAAGACAAATTGTTACCATGGCAACAGTTTGGATGGCCGTCAAATCTGATGACCTCCACCGGCCAGGACTTGAACTCATCATCACTCAAAGCTATTGTTTAATGAATAACGCCCACTTATAGCAACATGTTCCGGAATTTAAGCAATCCTTTTACAGCATTGTTAACCTTGAATCAGTCTTGCTGGCGGCATTCAGATTTAATGTCAATGTGAATATTTCGCATCCTTACATAATGGAATTTGTGAACAAATATCATACCAGCATGGAGATCGCGGAACATGCCTGTGAACTGGCTCGGAAAAGCTCTCGGACCTCTGCTTGTTGTACAAGCCTCGAAAACTTGCGTTCTTCTTCCTCTACACCAGAGCCAAACTTGCAGACTAGTGGCTTCTCATAACTTAACAGCCATTCGGAGGAAAAGTAAGCAGGAGGAGTGGCAAAGGAACTTCAAAAAATTTAAACTGCGCGCTAAGAGAGCCACTTAATCCAACATCTAAGCTGTGACACAGGTGTCGAGTAACCAGCAGAAAATCAGTCCGAAATATGTGAAAAATGACTTTGAATCACCGGAATTGGATGGAAAGCCATCAGACTCGGAGTAGAGTCAGCGAGGTCTAGAAAGACCGCGGAACAAGAGTAACTTGGAGTGCAAGCCTTCACTATAGAGACTAATATTTTGTGATAATAACTGCAACATACCAATTTAAATGTAGATGATGAGTGAGAAATTGTATATTTATAGCAAAATTTAAATTTGTGAATATATATTTACCTAAATTTATTGATAAACAACAACTGTTGGAGGGTAATAAAAGGCCTCAACTTCACATTCACGGCTTCCTTTATTATTTTAGTATATATCAAATCAGATTCGTATATTGGAATAAATGCTCATCATTTTTCTCTTCAGTCAACCAAGAAATCAGATAGTGAGAAAGAGCTTGTCAAAAAGAAGAAAATGATGAAACAAAGGTGAAATTTAAAATTCTATTGTTTATTCAAATGATCTTAAAAATATTCGATAAATGCTTTGACCGTAATTTGTTATTCAGATGTAAGTAGAAGAACAAAGAGAGAACTGGAACACTCAAAATGGGCTAGAACTCTCATATGTTTTTTAGAAAAGGGGTGAATTCGTTTCGCGGCTGATAGGTGGAGGGGAAAAGGGGGTTGGCTTCCGATCTATGAGTCATAATGGAATGTTCATTTTCAGAAGTGATTAATTGCTTTGTTTGATCAATAGGGTGAAACTTGTCTTTTTAGACAATGTGTTTTTCAAGGCGTAAAAACTAAAATATTTTTTTTTTTTATTTAATTTATTGCTTTGAGGTAATGACCTATCGCAATGCTTGTCCACTATGTTTGTCCACTATGTTTGTCCACTATTTTTGCGAGTCGTGGCTCGGCTTCTTATATCCACTCCGGCATTTTGCCTTAACGCCTAGGAAACCACGAAAACCTAGGCAGAGTGGCCGGCCGGAGGAATCGAACCCCCGACCTCCCGAATGCGAACATGGCAGCCATAGCCATTTAGCCAACAACGCTCGGTAAAAACTAAAAATAATTTATATTGTTATTGAAGTTGTGACGAAACTATATAATCCCGTCTTATTTTTATAACAATTTAACGTTTTTAAATGATTAAATGATTAAAATTATTTAATCAAATGAAATTCTTTCAAATTCAAAGTCAGAACATCTGCAACACATTAAATAACACATAAGCAAGATTTTCGTCACCAAGCGAAAATCTAATACAATAGAGCGCTTCGCTAACGAAAAACTTCATAGCTAACTCTTACAAAATATAGCTGTAAATTGTCTTAAGAAATGTCCTGATGGATATTCATAAAAATCGAAAGAAATGTCGAAATTCAGAGCAGTGTCATAACTGGCCCATTCCTAGAAATTGCGCTAGTTCATGTAGCTCAAGTGGGAAATGGTCCACGAGATGCTCCGGGAAACGGATGCTGCAAATAGGAAAGCGTATGTCCTCAAGGGCTACACCCACTTTTCCGATCGGAGCATCTCCGTGGACAATTTTAAAAGAAATTCTAATTTTTGGAGGACTAATCGCAGTCCACTAATCCCACCCTCTGGTGGTGGGGCCTGGGTGCCAAAAAAGTATAAATTAACATCTTTAAGGGCTCCCAAGGCAGTCTCAAATCCAGTCTCAGTTCTGTTCTGATTCTAAGTTCTGTTGAGCCGAAGAGGAAAATCTATTTTTCTCGCTCAAAACAAGCAGTACTCTCAGATTCAGAGTTAGAAGTTTCGCCAGTCCCAGATCGGTCAGTTCGGTGAATTAAAATATTAAAATAAAAATTTGCAAAACAAGTACCGGTGTCAATCCATTTGTTAGTTGGTTCCGAGACGACACAATTCAACCTCCATCTTCCAGGAATTATCTTGACTGTAAACCAGTAAGTAACCACTTTTTAACATAATTTTGTACATTGTAAATTATATAAGAATCAAAAGTGCTATTGTAGAATTTCATAAAATTAAGGGACGACTAAAATCGTTATTAATACATTCTGTATAAGAGCATTTATAACGATTTTTTAGAAAGATCCGTCGATTTATGAAAAGAATTCTGAGCACTCTTTGACAAAATTAAATTCTTTAGCGTAACCAAAAATTAAGGGTTTCCTTCCGTTTTTAACAGTGAAGGACGGAAACGTAGTCACATTTTTAAAAAAGCAAATCCTTGCAAAAGCTGCGCGTCTTGGGGGGGGGGGGGACAGAAAATTAGAAATAGAAGAGCAAATAGAAGCAATAGAGAGGTGCATCCATGATAACCGGGAAAGAAAGATAAAATTCAAGAAATATAATCAGATTCTTTTAGCTGAAGTAAAAACTCAATTCAAAACTTTTCAATTAAAATATACCAATTTGTTAACATTCGAGAAAAACACTAAATTAATAGATTTTCTGAATAGTTCTGACTCCAACCGGTTGGCAGTCTTCAATCACTTTATGCAAGCCCCTCCTAATTATAATTCAGGTCTGCCAACCATTTCTCCGCCGAAATCTCCTGATTTCAGCTCGGTTGGCCCACTTCATTGCTCATGCTCTATTGGTACATTTGCTCCCACGTCCCCTACTGGGAGCGAAGAAACTTATCAGGGAAATAGAACCTCCATATACGACCCCGAGACCGCAACCACCACACAGACCCAGGAGTACTACCCGATCCCAATCAATTAACAATCCGGGTACGCCAACAGCCGACCAGTCACCCCAGATACCAGATCCGAGCCAGCCACTCCCCGTTTCTCCAGCTCCAGCAGCTCCGATTCTAGCTCAGACTCGAGTACTTCGGAGTCATGATCAGACTCAGACTCCGAATCAACGTCTGACTCCTAGACCAATGATAAAGATTAAGCAAAAATTGAGAAACTTGAAATAAAATTCCTGATTGTTGATTGAGTTCTATCTATTTCTTTCAATCCCTTCCTAATAACAACAACGACGACAAAGTCACAGTCCGTAACAAAGTGATACGAATAAGGAATTTCACCTTATGTTTGAATGAGATTTGATATATTATTTTGAAAAATGCGTGAGAAAGTTGTATGAAATTTGAAGCTTTAGAATTCTGATTTGATTGATTAATGTCTGCTGAAAAAATAAAAGAACATATGTTTTCTTACTCTACGTAATTATTCAGATGAGCTTCAAATAGCATTGGAATTTTCAAATGCACTTTCTTTTTTCCCACGAGTGTTCTATTTGGATGACTCTAAAATAGGTCATAGCTGTACCCCACACTTAAAAATTAAGGGTTTTCAAGTAATACAAATTAAACCCGATTTTGGTTAAAGTCAAAGTCTGCCTGAGATGTCGTGTGTTCAATGTGAATTTCAGAAACGTTTTCAAAATCACGTGATAAATTTAAAAAAGTTGAATTAAATTATAGAGTTTCGGGAGAATCGGTGTTTGATTCAATCAAAATTGATAAGCTTATCACTGAAAAAATAAATACCGCTATGCAAAATAACTTAAACAAGGCTGGAGATCTTCCAACAAGGAGAGGTGTAAATGATTTGATTGAAAACCAAGCATACAAAATCTTTGACCGATGGTCAGGTAGGGAAACCCCACTAAAAGGTCCCGTAAGGCCCCATATATTTGATTTTCTTCAAATATACTGTCCGCGACCCGGGAAATCAGTTCTTATCCTCGAGTCAGTCCTTGCTGTAGGCAGCCTTGCTGCCTATTGCTGACTACCGAGTCCAATTGTTATTGCTGTCATTTACTACCTGCAAGAAGTAAGATTTCGTGTAGATTGTTTTTCATATTTGCAAAAATTTTTCATACACATCGTTGACATTTGTATTTACCAAAAGTCACGTGTCAGTTTATCTTCACGTTGACATTAATCCACGCATTTCAGTGACCTCATTTCATCCTATTTCACCCAAATGATATTTCTCATACTATTAATTTATAATAATAATTATTGTAGAATAAATGTTAAACAACTGAAAAGGACATATTTATATGAATTAACCTTGTTTTGGTCGATAAATCTTGTTATTTTTCACCTCTTATCTTATTTATTGAATAATCTTAAATCTTGAGCTTGAGCTAAATGAAGAGCTTGATTTCTTTAAATACCAATTTCGTAAGGAAAAAATGAAAAAGAAAAATACATTTCCATTTCCAATCATCATTTTTTGGAAATTTTTAAATATAATAAAACCTTACTGTGCGAGATCACAATAATCAGAACACAAATTGACGCAATAAATTAAATTATAATTCTTTAATTTAATTTTAGCTGACTTGGTTGAACAGTGAGCGTCGTTACCGACGTCACCGAGTACAAAGATTACGGCTGGGATGGCAAAATTTCAAATTCGATTCAAAACGAAAGTTTGAATCGAATTCGAGAATGAAAATATTTGATAATGAGACAGACGCTGCCGACTAAGTTTTGACCGCATCGACGATTAAGTATTGACTTGATACAGCTATATCTTTTTTTCAAAATAAACACAACCCTTTACTATTGTTACGTCCGGAGAAGTAACAGATAGATTACAATTAGAAAGACGTATGCAGAGGACAAAGTTGGAAAAAAGAAAAGTCAGTGATTCGTTTTACGTATTTTATTAACGAAAAAATTATGATATGAGAACTGTTTTTTACAATATTTGAAGTTAATCTTAATCTAAATTGACAGTTAGAGTCAGTTTACTAAGGCGGTTATTGATGTATCTTCCTTTGGAGATCATCCTTTCCTTTTCTACGAGATTTTTGAGAGAAGCTTTTATATACGTAAATAAATCTTTATTATAAAAATGGGAGTAGAACTCCTTTAATTCATTGTCTTCTAAGCCTAACGGGTTAGGGAATTTTCCGCCGACATATGTGTTATTAATGGTGGTGTTGTTAAAATTTTGGTTGCTATTATTTATAGTAGAACTATTATCAACGATACTCAAGGAGATATTCAACTGCTGGTGAATTTTCTGCAGCTTTTTAAATTTCTCTACATCTAAAGTAAAAGAACTTCTAACGTCTTGGGCTAACCCTAACAAATCTTCGCAATTAGATTTTAATGTCTTAACTTTAATTTTCTTTAACAAATTTTTAATAGCGTGCACTCCTACGACAGGCACGACGGAGAGATTGGTTGTGGAGGTTGAGGGTGAGCCGAGAGATTCTGTTAGACTACTAGGAGGTGAACCAGGGTGGTTGTATATCCAGTCGTCTTTTTCGCTGAGAATAAAATCCTCGGTGGAATATTCCCCTTCAACTTCACCGTATTCCACTTTTGAGAGAAGAGAAAAAAAAGATATGAGTGAATGTTAAAAAAGTGTCAGCTGAGCTACCTCGCAACCCTTTCATGCACCGTGGACTTTAGACAAGCACGTGAAATACTAAATCTTTATCCGAAGTGCACCTTGAGGGTAATAAGACAAAATCAACTTGAATATTCTTATGTTTGTACAGGGGTTCGTTTTTGTTTGTCCACACCTCAACAAACTATCACTCGGAGATGGTAGTTTTTATGATTAAATGTACAAACCCAAACTCGTCTTTAACAACCAAAAGAATACTTGTGAAAAGGTTGAAAAAGACGATTTTATAGATTATTATTCTTACTTTTATTAAATTAAGTTCGATCGACACGGTGGATGGTCCTATGCTCACTTCAGCCTGGTAATTGTCTGTACTTTCTTGATGGCACTTTTGCATACACGAATCACTTCGGTTTCAACTTATTTTGCGGAAAAGAGCTTTCGAGCGATATGTCTCGCTTGTCCAACAATTTGAGGAGGATCAAGTCGAGAGTGACTATTCAGTGGCCGGCCATCTGGCCGGCCACTCTGCCTAGGTTTTCGTGGTTTCCTAGGCGTTAAGGCAAAATGCCGGAGTGGATATAAAAAGCCGAGCCACGACTCGCAAAAATAGTGGACAAACATAGTGGACAAGCATTGCAATAGGTCATTACCTCAAAGCAATAAATTAAATGAAAAAAAATAATAATAATAATTCAACAATAAGTCAACTAGAATTGCAATTGGCATTCAACAATAAACATTGCCAATGAATTCGAGAATTATTATATGATTTCAGCGAAATAAGAGAAAAAGAATTCTAAGAAATTAGATTCGAAATAGACTTAAATTAAATGCTGTATTTGGTGCAGACTTATCAAAACAAGAAAACCATTTGATCAAAATGAGTTTAACCCTCGACTATTTTCAATGTTCATTCTATTAGTAACGCATTTGAAAGTTAACGTTGAATTTTGAATGTTCAAATTTGTCAAACAAAACAAGCTCAAAGTGTTAAATGAAAACAATCAATTAACAACTACGGACGCCGCAGATTTTGATGTACAAATTTCAATTGAGTGGAGTTACAACTTCTGTCCGATGATGAGTTACAACTCAGAAATGACTTTAAATACAATAAAATTTTCTTTGCTTTAGTTTAAGAGTAAAATTATGCGCTCGCGTTAATTAATAAAAACTAGAATTATCCAATTGCACAAAATAAATCAAAATAAGAACGGTCTCACTCGGTTGAAGTTCACTGATTCCGATTTCTTGTAGTAGCTGCGACAGAGTGGAAACGAGGGAACCAAATTGCGAGATCAATCCAGCGAACACAAGAAATCACAACGACTAAGAAATTGTTCACCGCGATCACCGTGCGAACAATCTCACCAACAAATACCAATGACAACTAATTTCGTCCGGACTTGAACAGGCTTTTATAACAATAACCCCGACCTTGAAGAGGTTCCCGCAAAATGAATAAAAACAGTGAATTCAAATTGAACAGATTTATCAAAATAAGAGTAACCGTTGTTATCGACGGAGACGCTTCTAAGTGTAATCCTGCACACTTACAAATATTATACAAAATTATTCATATTGAACACACTCACACACACACTCGCACACACGCACACACACGCACACACGCACACACACACACACACACACACACACGCGCACACACACACACACCGCACTTACATGGATTCCAAAATCCGGTGTTGCACTATCGAGCAACCCTAGCTTGGAGAATTTTTGTCCTCCGCCCTGCGTACCACTATTATCCGTTACTGGTTGACGTCCATCCCCAGCCTTAGCCAGGGACTAGATACTCCAGGCGATGTACCTCACTTGTGACTCTATCTTACTCTGCCGTCTCGGTCACTCGATAAGGCAGAGGAACAAAGTCGAGTGTATCATAAACTCGTTCGAAATTCAACCCTGAGCAACTGTGATTAGGGCAAGTGCTCAGAGTCTAGACACTACAATGCATTGATCACCTTACGGATCCCAACATGTCCTTGTCCTCTATATTACCTCACTTTGACACCCATAAAGGCATTTCGGAGAGGGAACGGACCGAGTGTGTCCTAACTCCCAGGGATGCATGGCCATTCGAGTGCACGTATTTTCCATGAACGTTCAACAAGAAACATGCGACCTGCGATATCTTCCATTTAGTATACGCCAGGGTCCGAAGTCCGCACGTATTCGAGCCAGCACCATTCGAGATAGGGAGATGTCTTGGACAGAAATGTAGCACACAACTATCCCAACGCCGGCGCAAGACACGGGCCGTAGCCCACTAGAGCCGCTTTCTTAAGCTAGTCCGACCCATCGAGCTGAAATAGAAAGAGGTAACACGTTCGAACACTGCCATCGTGTAGCTTTCTCCTAGGATACTGACCAACAATAGCAGTGTGAAGAACGCATGCTCGAGCACTGCCATCGTGTATTTCTCCTGAGATACTGGCCACAATAGTAGTGTAAAGAAAGGCACGTTGAAGCAAACTCAACAACTTGACAGCGTCAAGCGATGAGTAGGAGGCTTCCGGAGAAATATCAAGTTCGAATCATTAGCAACATTTCAGGGTACGCTTGTCGTTCCCTCTCAGTTTGCTCTAGGCATTTCAAGAGCAGCACGTGCGAACCTTTGGAATAAAAGTAAGCATTCCTTCGAGACGAGTAGGCGCAGAGGAAGCGGCCACATGTGACCTGTTGCGTCCAATCCGATTGCCAATTCTCGTCTCGCAACTCTGCATCTTGGGCAGCCATAGATGATGTGTTCAAGGTTCTCGACTTTTCCGCATTGGCAGAAATTGTTGGGAACAAGAGAGAAGGAGCAGAGCTTATCACGGATGTTTCTGTGTCCACTCATGAGTTGACAAGCGTAGTGGTTTTGTTTCAGCCACTTCGCTCGCAGTCGTTCTCCTACATTGGGAAGGAATTCCCTAGTAATCCTGCCTTTGTCGGAAGCCATCCATCTGTTCTGCCATATTTCTACAGCAGACATTCGGATATTTGCTTTGACAATTCTGCGTTCGATATCGTCAGGCAAGATTATATGTGTACGCACCAATTTGAAGTGGTTTGTCCATTTTCGAATTTCGTGTGCATACGAGCTGTTCCATCGCCATATCGATCGGAAGTTGTCCTGTGATGATGCCAAGAGCATCCGTCGATATCGTTCGCTAGGCTTTTGAAACACGCAAGAGAGCTTGACGCTGGATGAAGCGAAGCTTCCTCTTATTCGGCTCGTTCAACAAATGTAATCATGCAGGGGTAGCATACGCTACTATGGGTATGAACAATCCTTTGTAGATGCTGCGCATCACATATCATCTTTGCCATTTTGTCGATGCCGATGTTTTGAACAGTGCATCGTCCTGCATGATAATTCAAAAAAAATTTGCACGACGAAGCATTTTTTCGGCGTAATGAAATATATTTTTTCACCAGCAAATAATACACGGGATCAATGGCAAATTTTCGGCTTGTGTAATTTTTGGTGTCTCTCAGTGTCACATAGAACTAAGTTTTGTGATTCTTGACGTCCGAAATGGTTAGATTAATGAACTCGCAAACTCGGCAAGCTCCGAAAGCGCCAATAATCTACGCGACCTAAGATAAAGAAAACAACTTATAACAACTGCAAAAAACTTAAATTTTGTGACCTAATGGTATAAATTTTGTTCAATAACCTTTACGTCGAGATAATGCTCGTCAGGTGTATTTTTCAAAAATTTTTAGACTTGTTGGCCAGTCAAAATGTTGGCTTTTGTCGGTTTGAATCCACGACTGTTTTGTTTTAAAAACCGATTGGAAGAAGGAATTGGGCAATATCAACATTTTTGTTCAAGTTTAGTGTAGAGCGGAGCATCAAATACCTATAAAAAAAGGGTTTCAATGATTAACATATGACCAACATAACTTTAAACAAATGTATTTAAAATAGCTGAAAAGAATTGAAATTAAAAATAAATAAAAGTGGCTAAAATTATTGCTTTAAAAAAAAGCTTGAGACAAAAGTTGTTAACCTAACCTCAAACATAGTTTGACCAGAGTCGACGGTTTCTATATTTTTTCAATTCTATTGAAATACGCAAGCATAACTTTTTCGTTGATAACATTCACTTTGTTTTCGACCATCCATCGCTTTTTTTGTTAAGAATATACAACTAATAACGTTGGGATGTTTGAAAAAAGTTGAACAAGTTAATTTTTCCTATTTCCACTAGCGCTTTGAAAACGAAAAACATAAAAAAATACACTTTTGTTTTGATCAGTCAGCGAAATTGTGTCACAAACAAAAATGTACCATACTAAGTGCAGCGCGATTATTAAATGGATCCTGGCTCTGTATTTTTAAAGAGAGCTGCTGTCTGATGTTGAAGACCGTCCGTTCAGTTTGCTGATTGACAAATCAAACGACATTTTGACAACAAAGATGTTGGGAATGGCTATGATTTATTATAGCACTACACTAAGACATGTCGTATCTACTTTTGTGACACTTGCAGAACTAGAAGCGTGCGACGCGGACGCAATTGTGACTGCTGTTGTGGACACCCTGTGACACTTAGGACTGGACATTTAAAATATGTACGGACTCGGCACCGACAACGCGAGTGTTATGACAGGCGTCAACAATGGTGTTTACGTCAAGCTGAAAAAACTGGCGTCGAAGTTGCGACTAATAAGATGCACTTGCCACTCACTCGAATTAGCTGTTAATGCAACTGTAAAGGAAGTTCTTCCGCGTCATTTAGATTTCTTAGTGCATGAAACGTACAACTGGTTTTCGAAATCTGCGTTGCGCCAATTTGCATATAAGCAAATTTATCAAACTCTCAACGACGGCAATGATCCGCTAAAAATAACGCAGGTATATTGAACACGTTGGTTGTCAATTGAAGAGGCGACTGATCGGATCGTTGATAAGTAGGAAGAATTGAAATTGCACTTCAATCTTAATTACGCTTATCTGGCATTTTTAAAACCGATTTTGTCAGACGTTCAAAAAGTCAATAAGTCGTTCAAATTCAATCAAGTTGATCCAACAAAACTGTTAAACGATTCAGTTTTTTTGCTTTGGTCTTTGGCTAAAATAATTGTACTGCCGACGTGCAGAATTAATGTTTGCGAGAGCGATATTGATGACTATTTGGACCCCAAACCTTCTTTAGGTTTCCAAACTGAACAAAAGTTAGATCATCTTAGACAAATTGATAAGTTAAGTTCATGTGACGAAATCCATTTCAGACGAAAGTGTGAAGACTTTGTTCTTGTTTTAGTGCAACAGATTAAACAACGACCGCCAGAAAATTATTCAGTTTTGTAAAAAACAAATCTATTGTCTGTGTCAAACGCTCTCGGTAGAGTCAAAGAACCGTTAACAAAACTTCTGCGTTCGTTCGAAGAATATTAATACGCAGACGCATCTGGTCTAAATCCATTCAAGGATTTCGTGGATTTTGCGTTATCTGTTTTGTCGCTTCCTTATTCGAATGCAATGATTGAAAGAGTTTTCAGTCACATGAATTTTTTAAAAAATAAACGCAAAAATCGAACAGAAACAGAAATGCTTAATGCGTTGCTAACCATTTGATTTGGTTGCAAACGCATCAACAAATGCTGTCACAATATTAAGTTCCCCGATAACGTTCCCCTAAAACAGATCGAATCAAATGATAAATCAACTCGACCAAAATCAGCGAGATACAGAAAATATAAAACAACTTGTTATAGAATTAAATGCGATTTAAATTTTATGACTTGTGTTCAAGTTCAAATTCAGATCTTATGCACAGATCATATGCACATACTCTTTGAAGTCCAAGGGAAAGGACTACCAAGAAGGGTATATAGAAATCCAAGAGCTACAAACTGAAAGGAGTATCAGACGATACTCGCAGAAAGAATCAAGGCCTTTCCTAAACGCTATGGATCAGACAGGGAACTGGATGATGCGGTTGAATCTCTGACAAAGGCGATCACATCCTCTTACGAGGAAACATGTCCAGTCGTCCAGACTGGTCCAGTCGTCCAGACATGAGGAGCACCTCAAGAAAGAAGCTCAACAGAGCAATAAAAACGTAAAAAGATGAGGACTGGGACTCATACAGAGAGAGTCTCAGAGCCTAAAAAAAAGAAATCAGAGACTCGAAGGACAAGGAATGAAAAGGCTATTGTAAGAGAATTGAAACGCTCCCAGATATATCCAAAAAACCAAGGTCCTAAACTGTCGTACGGTCCTACTGTGACAGAAATGGAAACCATCCAAACTCTTCTGAATACGCACTTCGACATCGACACATTGATGGTACAACATCAGGTGCAAATAGAACGAGAAGAGATGAAAACTAAAAACTGGCGGCCCAAGTAGTGGGCTTTCAATGGCTGTACTGAGCAATGAATTTTTTTGGGCCCTACAAATCGGCAAGACCTGATGGTATCTTTCCAGCGCTCTTGCAAAAGAGATTGGAAATGTTAAGACTACCCCTGCTGAAGGTGATGAGGGTGAGCCTTGCGTTGAGCTACATTCTCAAATTGTGGAAAAACACGAGGTTGGCCTTTCTATCCAAACCAGGGAAGACTACGCGAACGCTAAGTCATTCAGGCCTATAAGTCTGACCTCATTCTGTTTGAAGGTGTTGGAAAGACTTAATGACAGTGTTACGGACTAGTGATTTGTCGTCGTTGTCGTTTTTAGGGAAGGGATTAGAAAATGAATAGGGAACTACATAGCTTCAGAGCAAACTTGATTTATTAAAAATTGAACAAATTACTAATGTAACACATTAATTATTCTGAGTCGGAACTTGTCTCTGAGCTGGACTCAGAGCTTGACTCAGAGCTTGATTCGGAGTTTGACTCTGAGCTCGATTCGGAGGTCGACTCAGAGCTCGACTCAGAGTTCGAATCGGTCGAATAACCTTCCTGGGTTGTTTTGTAGGGTTCGGGGATGGAGTTAGATTTCGTGGAGTGGCTGGTCTGAATGGCGAAGGGTGATTTTCCTGGGTCAATTCTCCTTCGATTTGAGTTGGGAACTTGCCTTCCTCACTGGTCTGGGTTGGATCTGGGGCATAATCTGGGTCGTTGTTCTCCGGAATGGTAACCTCGCTTCCGGTAGGGGATGTAGGGGCGTACGTTCTTGGAGGAGATTCGGGGTTAGAATAACCTGGGCCTGATGAATAGAAATCAGGTGACTTTGGCGGACTTGGAGCATTGAATTTATTGTTACTGGTTTTTGTATGAGAGGAAATCTTTCGACTAACGTATAATATGCTTCTATACGATTCCTCTCGTTTTTGTTCAAAAAATCAACAAGTTTAAGGTTTTCTTCTAGGGTTAAACCCTGAGCATACTTCAAAGTGAAGGCGCTGAATTTTCGTTTACATTCTCTCAGAAGTTGATTATTTAATTTTCGAAGTTGTATTTTTCGCTCCCGCGGATTTTGGTTGGTGATAATTATTTCATTAAGGTTAATTTTTACTTCTAACTCCCTACTTCCTCCTAAACGTTTTGCCTTCCCCAGAATTTGTTTCGTTAAAAAGTCGATGATAGTTTCAGGATTCACTGTTGATTAAAATTTTTGGGGTTATTTTTGTTATTTCTTTTCGTGGGATAGATTATTTTCAATATTTTGGTAAGTTAGTCTAGTCTAAAAGGAACTAATTTCGTGCAGTTGTTTTGGACTCACAGAGTTTGTTCAAAAGAAGATTTAAACTTCAACTTTTATGATAAATTCTGTCTTAGTCCTCAACAACAGGAGAATGTGATGAACCAACGGAACTTTTACTATTAAGGTTGGATTAGTCAACCTTATTAAGTAATTTCCGTTTTATTCAATGATAGGCAATAGTCTCTTGACCGAAATAGTACTTTATTTTAAAACCAATCTAATCCCTAACATTGATCCATCGAATAAATGGCACGTGTAACTTACTACTTGGGATGGTATTCCTCACTCGGAGATTGTTAATCCAAGGTTCTGGGTTGTTGCAGTGAAACTCACTTATTTAGAATAACTTTTTATTTTCACTGGTAAATAACCTCACAGTTTAGTGGAGCAACAAAAGAATTTTGCTCTAGCTCACAAAACTGGATTGAACAGTACAGTGCTAGGGTTACTTTGCACAGGAGCATCTCGTGGACCATCTCCCACTTGGGCTACATGAACTAGCGCAATTTCCAGGAATGGGCCAGTTACGACACCACTCTGGATTTTTGACATTTCCTTTGATTTTATGGATATCCGGTCAGAACAAAAAGGGCACACATGGTTAAGACATTTGAATCTCAAGTTTCATTTCTTGAGACAATTTATAGCTATATTTTGTAAGAGTTAGCTATGAAGTTTGGCGTTAGCGAAGCACTCTATTCTATTAGATTTCCGCTTGGTGTCGAAAATCTTGCTCATGTGCTATTTAATGTGTTGCAGATGTTCTGACTTCGAATTTGAAAGAATTTCATTTGATTAAATAATTTTAATCGTTTAATTATTTAAAAACGTTAAATTGTTATAAAAATAAGACGGAATTTCATGATTCCGTCACACATTATAAATAATTTTAAATGTCAGTTTATCTTTTATTATCATATCATATAAGAGACTTAATTAGTACTTTTTCATACTAACAATGATTAACCTTATATTTGTGTGGCTTCGGTAAAAACTAGACATCTGCCAATTTTGGTTAAATGTTGTTTATCTCATAACATTGTTGTTTTCCATCACTTATTGGTTGCAACATAAAATAACAAAGTGATTCTAGGAATTGTGAAATTGTAAAATGACGATGAAAATTAATTTCAGAACAGGACCCTTAACATTTTTTAAAGTTGAAAGTCAAAAATCTGAAAACCACTTGTCTGGTTATTACCGGAAGCCACAGATTTATATTATGTAAAATATAAAAATAATTAAATTGTAATGAAAAAAAAAATTCTTTTATTTTTAGCATGGCGCCGAGTTGGTGTGAGGATGAGGAGGTGTCCCGGGTGAGGTTCATCATTCGAACATTCGAAAGAGGTCCTCCCAAAGGTGCGTTCTTTTGTGGACAAAATGTGGAGGCAATATGCAGAAACACACGAAACGGAGCACCGCCCAAGGAGTGTCTAATGCATACTAGAAAGAACACGAAAACTTCTTCGTGACCCGGATAGAGTCCTAAAATTAATGGAAGGCACGAACTCAACTCAGAAGGAAGTTGAGAATTGCCTCTATTATATAGAGACGTACCAACCACTGGTCAAACGCCGGCTTCGAAAGAAATTGCCGCAAGTGCAGGCTGTGCCTGAAGAAGTGCGGGAGGCTGAGCCTGAAAAAGTTCAGAAGGCTGGACCTGAAGAAGTTCAAGAGGCTGAGACTGGAGAAGTTGAGGAGGCTGAGCATCAAGAATTACAAGAGGCTGAGCCTCAAATGTTTCCAGAAGGTAATGTTCCAATGCCATTTAGGGCGGAGCTACAAACGGAACATGAGGCCGAGCGTCCAATGGAAAGGTAGGTGTCAACTATGAATCATTTGAGGTACCGTACATCACATTTCATGAAAATTATATCTGAAAATAATTACTTGTTCTAATATTTCAACTTTAGATCAACACTGAAGGAAGAATTTATAATTGAAAAAGTACCCGAAATGGTTATAAATGACTCTGATTCTGACGATGACTGTGCTGTTGTATGTGAGGTGATCAATAATTATTATATCAATCAAAGTAACTATAACTGAAGAATTATATCAATAAAAGTAATATTGCAATAAAAAATACCGAATAATAAATTTTGTTCGTCCAGTGCCCTAGAAAATAGTCGCAGTATCTAGTAGTATTGTGATTTCCTTTCTTCAAAACGCATTTCCACCCCTTATATGGGGTGGAACGTTGTTCCGTACACGAGCTCGGTCGCGCTGGCACCGATGTCCTCTTTGATGGCTAACCTCAAGCCGAGGAGTACTGTGGGAAGGACGTCGATCCACTCAGGTGTACCGTGGCACACTATTGACGCTTTGAGCGATCGATGTCAACGCTCAACGATTCCGTTCGCGGCTGGGTGGTAGGCTGTTGTCCTCGTTTTTTTGCTGCCGACTAAGTGAGAGAGTGACTTGAAGACGAGGGATTCGAATTGAGAGCCCTGATCGGTTGTGATAGTAGTTGGTGCTCCAAACCTCGTAACCCAGGTCGCATAAAAGGCGTTCGCTACGGTGTCAGCTGTGATGTTGTTGATCGGAGTGGCCTCGGGCCATCGGGTAAATCGATCAATCATCGTCAATAAATATCGATGTCCTCGAGAGACTGGTAATGGTCCGACGATATCGATATGAACATGACTAAAGCGGACGTTCGGGACGTCAAACTTGTCATGGGGCAGTTTATTATGACGGGAGATTTTGCTTCGTTGACACGGTAAGCAAGTGCGAGACTATTCCTGGATATCTTAGTAGTATAGTAACCGGTATGGGACATAACCTCAAAATTGTTGAGGTATCTGTCCCATACCAGTTACACGACTTTTTGCTTACACATCAAAAAGTGACGTCATTAGACGTCACAATTAGATGTGAAAAAGAGGGGGTCTATGACGCCATAGTCAATGACGTCATG
>JAAMPD010000150.1:0-82072 GCA_025266255.1 Trissolcus basalis
TTTGATTCTATCTTCGTTTTTATATTGTCGTATAACCTTATTGTTGAACTGTTTTAAGAAATGTTTTTAAGGTTAGAGCGTTATACAAAAACAATTTGATACGCGCCGCCTCAATGCGGCACGCATTAAACCTTGATGCCACCGCGTTACACACTGATTTTTGTGCATCACTCATTGATGCGACGGTTCTAATGTAGCTTAAATTACTGGCTGTTTTCATTACATCAATGAGTGATGTAGAAATAGCGCTGAGTGATGCGTTAGAAAAATTTTTTTTCTCACATCACTCATTGATGCAGAAACGTTAGCCAGTAACAAACTTTTCGCTGCGTGTATAACTATAATATAAATATAAATAATTTTTCTACTAGAGATATATATGATATATACGATACATATTAGTCTACCTATATTAAAAAAAATTATCTCCGCTGCGTCCGAAATTTTAGGGAGACATATTTTCAGACATTTTTATTGGTATTGTCAGGTATTTTATGATGACCTACAAGTGTAAACAATATCAAGTTGATTCAACTCTCGGAACAATATCAAAAAGCAGTTCAAGCGTATCTCAGACGCAATTCGTATCTCAGTAGCCCCCTAGTTTATATAAATAATAAATTTAATGATAATTTATAATCATCAAATCATTAAATCATTAAATTAGTTATATTCATTTCATTCGTCTTTCAACGACGGTTAAAATGATATATAACACGTGCGTGTTTAAATAATTATTCACTTAATAATGATTATTTCATCGGAAAATCATCAAATCAGTATGAATATTACGTTCATTTCATTTGTCTTTGCATGACGAATAAAATGATATATGGCAGATGAAAATTTTCATAGAATTCACTTCAATGATGATTTTCAATCATTAAATCATTAAATCATCAATTTAATTACATTAATTTCATTCGTTTTTCAATTACAATTAAAATGATATATGATATTCTGGTGTTAATCTATTTGTTCCTGATCCAACACAGCAGCAGCGAAAATTTTCTTTAATATAGGGCGATAAGCTATAATGTATAATAAGTAAATATTCGTAATAAGTAAAAAAGTTGAAACTTTTCCCAGATGACACATTTGTTTACATTTTTTGGGAGCTGCTGAAGCTATGGATAAGCTATACTGAATTCAACATGAACTCAAAAAACAAACAAAAATAAAAACCTATGTGTATTTAAAATAAAATATAAAATTTATAAAATTTTTAACAAATATATATTTCAATATCAATAGCTTTTTTGAAAAGTCTACAGTTTCAAAATTTTGTTAAAATTTGTCTCATTTCATGATATAAAACCACTTTTTATGAGATTTTAAAACAAGAATACTCTGTTCTATACGATAATTTGAAACAAGACACTTTTTCATAATATTTTGGGACGAGAGTTATTCATACATGATATATACAAAATATATAATATGCATTATAAATAAAACAAGTTTCATTATATAATTAAAAACAGAAATTCACAAAGGTCAATGTCGAGCAAAAGTCCCTTTGCAAATGAGAGCTCACATGAAAAAAAAAGTCTGATTTCTAATTACCTGAAATAACATTGACTTTTTACAAAAGTTAAAAAAAACTTTTATTGGGTTGAAAAAAATTAAGACGAAGTTCTTTCGTTCGCAATCATTTCACTCCGGTATAATATCTCGAACAATTTGCATCGATTCTGAGAAACAATTTCATGCCTTATGTGGAGCACTTCGTACTCACGATATAAAGATAATAATTTACAAAAATATACTTTTGAAGAAAAACTCTTCTGCGACAGTGAAGAAGAAAAAAGAGCAAACTGAAATATTATGTAAGGAATGCAAAAATGAATGGAGAGTTCGTCCGAAAAAAGGAACTCAAGTTCAGTTTGTTCCATGCAATCTGTTTCAAAAGTAGTGCAAGGATTTTAACTTTAAAGATAGATATGCTTCCGGGAAGATGTTTGAAAAGTCGAAGGCCCATGAAAGGGACTATTTATCCGTCCAGATGTCGCCTTTGTATATGATCCGTGACATCTCAAATAAAGCGAGATAAAGCCCACAAGTGATGACAACTGAAAAAAAAAAAAACAACTCGACCTGCATACACACGTTCATGCGAATTCGATACTTGTGTTTCTTGCAGATGTCATGCACGCAACTTGAGACGTCACATCAAAATTTGTACTTTTCGACGAAAACCATCAACTTCAACACCTTTCAGAAAACATGATCAAAAGGCACTCTCCCAGTGAATTGTTTCGAAACAGAAGGACAAAATTGAAACATTTTTTGTTGTTCACTCTTATTTGTATTATTTTAACTGATAGTAATTGATGGCTCTTTCTAAAAGCTATTCTACTTTGTTCGACTGGGATCGATGCTTGGTTCGGAGTACAACTGAAAAGACTGACAATGTGCTCAGTCACTGTCTCGATGGCTTATTAAAAGGTGGCAGTGGCGCCTCGGCAAGAACGCCTATTCGTACGTCAAGATTATTATGCCTAACAAAATATTTTCACTCCCCGAAAGCGTCATATTTTTATTGCGCTCAATTTCGTTTCCACCGAACGATTACACGCACATTTGCTCCCAAAACTCAACTCCCAAAATTGGTACATTTTTTAAAAAGACGTCGAAATGTTGTAATGCACTCTTTTTTCTTTCATCAGAGACACACTTGAAAAACCTTTCCGTCCCACACCTGTTGACTTTTGGATTGAAAAACATTTAAGAAAAAAAAAAATAAATAAGAAAGAAAAAAACGGCGGAAACATGTGGATTTAAGATTGAATCACTGTTTAAATTATTTCAAGATTCGAAGATAAGGACCACCTTCAAAAATGGGTGTTTGCTTAGAAAAAAAAAGTCACCCAAACAGCACTGGCCACTTTTGACATTTCTTATTTTGATTCATAATCAGATTATACCGTTTTGGAAATTTCAGCAATGACGATGTGGCCGGGCGTTTCAAAAATGTGTGTACATGTATATAATCAAAGTCGAAAAATCTCTTAACTCGGCAGCATGTGACATTAATAGTACTGAATTATCTTTCAGGTGGCGTGTATAATCGTCGGTCGCGGAACCTCGGAGAGAGAAGGACTGACAAGTGAAGCCAAAGATGAAATAAAAACGGAAGGGGTTGGGATGTGAAGGAAGGAGCATCACGGTTAGCTTGAGAAGACACATCGAGCCTCTAAACGGCGTGCAGCTGTGTGAGTCGTGTCGCTTAATTTATAGCATCAAGTGACGTTAAGATAGCGACACTCTCTTTCGGAGGAGACGCAGATAGAGAGCACGAGTTGAGAGTATTCTTTATGCGGCTTATCGGTCTTATCGAGTGGCCGGTAGTGATGTGACCCAAGACGACGCGACGCTCTCTTCCACCTCGTGTGTTATTTACGAGTACCATCGCCGCGGGCACGGAGGTCTAGACGACCAGCCGACCTTCCTTCCCTCCTCCCTTCTTTCCTACTCTCCGGCTCTCCTCTTTTGCGCCTGCCTGCCCCGTTCATCTCGACCTCCTATTCTTTTTCTCTGAAACACTGTTTCTTTTTGTATCTCGCGAGATTCGAAGTAACGACCCGCCGGCTTTGCTTTGCCCTCTCGCAATCGCTGCTACATACTTTCATGCACTTTTCTTCAGTCCAACTTTTCTTCAAATAAAAACACACTAACTGGAACACAACAATTAGAAAAACTCATTCACATTTTTTCATCTCAATTTTCAATCATTAAATTAAATAATAAAATCAAAGTCGAACCTAAAATTCTTTGTTTATTTTTTATATTTTTTTTATATTGTGAATATTTATTTGTGTGAATGTTATCTAAGGTGGATTGAATATTGGAAATTAGAATGAATGTTTTGGGTGAAATAAAATATTTGGCAAGTTTGATGTATGAAAATTTTATAAATAAAGTTTTAGTAAGTTTTGTACTTGACGAGGACGTCGATGAGCTTCGTAGACTCTTTGTATGATGTGTCTTGCCGATCAACTTGGCGTTTGATTGATATACGGACTGTTAAGTGTTTGCAATACCGACGTTTATATCCGTCTCTAATACTTTGGGCCGTAAATAACCTGCCACTTTGAAGGAACCTGCGTCTGCAGACAAGACACTGTCCAGAGTTGGAATTAAAATCTCTCTCAGATGCATTTTATACACGAGCGTACACGCATTTAACGCCTCGCATACAAAATCGTCGACTTCTTCTCCACCGGGTAGTAAAGTGGTTTTCATGTATTTCTATCGTGTACAATTATTCATCGCCGAGTTTCAGATGTCAAAAAGAAATTATAAAAAAACATACTGAAACTTTTTTGTTTGTTCATACACGTAAATAATTTTTCAAAATGCAGTGTCACGGTACGAGAACTGTGAATCAATTTGACATCTATTTCATCTATTTTCTTGGAACCAACTTGGTTCTCTTTGTTTTTTTTTTTTTTTTTGATTATCGCTGTTTGATGACAGCACTGAGATTAAGACAGCGGACACCAAAACTCGTCTGTGTTTTTTTCCTTCAAAAAATTTGTCATACCCCGTCAATTCATTAATAATGCGCAAGTCTCGTGTCCGATCGGTAGCCTGGTTGAAAGAATGCCCGTATCTCATAAACCGAATCTATCACTTCTTGAATCGGTCATCGGACAATGTATATGTCTCCGGCGGATACAGTTATAAGGACTTTAGATAAGCGGATGAATTAAATACGCTTTGTAAAAAAATAAAATCTTGTAAAGCAAAGTGTTTTCAAAACGATCAGATTTTATAGTTTTCTGTCAGTTCTCAAACCCCTTTTTAATTTTTGTAACTCAAATAATTCTGTCATTTTTTGTTATGAATATATATACTAATATACTACCTATAATTCCATTTTTTTTAAATACTCGGATCTTATTGTTCTGTCAAACCTGAAATGATATTTCATTTTTAATGTACCCACTGTTGATAAATTTTTATTTTTTAATTTATATAAAAATAATCATAAGTTTGTATAATATAAGTTACGTCATTTTTCGATTCGATTATATAATTTGTTTTCAATATAACATTATTGATTATAAATACTACCTTAATTAAAATTAATTTAATAATCGATTTTTGTATTTGAAAGCTTTAGTTTGTAAGTGAACGTTAGAAAATATCTTTGTGCCTTTTATTTTATCTTCACGGTATAATTTTTTGTATGGTTAACTTCAAAGAAAGCATATATGGTTTACGATATAATAACAGCACCTGCAGTGTGGAAGTAATATAAGGACATAGTTCCGAGTCCTAGTCTAGTACACACTCCAGGTGTCAAGACCGACCACTGAGTTTGCCACGAATTCCCGGGGGATACATTTTTCCCGTGCCCTTTTGTGTAGACTAGTTCCAACAGACATAAGGAAACAGTTTTCAATAGTTACACGCGCATATAATCATTTTAATTATTTTTATGACCCGAGATTAGCCAATTACATTATTTGTAAATTGCTTGTTAGCCGCAAAAATTCGACGCACAACGTTCCTTTTTTTTTCTTCACCGCGCAATTTAATAAGCAATAAATAAACAACTTTTCACTCGGGTCAACGGTATCGGAAAATTTTACACTTTTTAATGAAAATCATTTTAATTATAATTAATTGCACAAGCCAGGAGTTTAAATTAAACTTATTCCCCGTTCGATGTAGTGGCAACATTGATATCTGTCCACGACTAATCAAAATATTTCAACAAACTTTACATCATCCAGCTAAGGATATAAAATATTGGCAACTGTTGCACAATAAATTACCGTCCAAATTGGATTCATTTTTCTTCGACATGTCAAAATATAAAACTGATTACACTCTTCTTTCGTCGGGCTAATACTTCTCTCGAGAGCATACACGAAAAAAAATTGTGGATTAACCTTTGAACGGAAATTCGGCTGGTTAATTTGACATTTATCAATCACTCGGCGGTCAGGTCCCAGTCTTTAGCCCCGATCAGTGTTTTTTTTTTTTTTTTTATCGAATCGTTCGGTGCTTCACACGCAGCTTTTGTGTTGCGGCCGCAATCATCGTAAACTGTAACACGACACGAGCTACCGCAGGGTAGGCCTCGACGTTGTTTATCAACATCCATAACGATCGAGAGCCCACATGTTAAACAAACCACGCTCATCTTTTATATTTCATCTCAGCGCCCGAGTCATAAGTGTCAAATTTTCTCGAAAAGAAAAAAAAAAGTTTGAGTACATTTTTTATTTTCCAATTTTTTTCCCTCGTCTTGAAAAAGTCGCTTATCATCAATCATGAGAGATATATTTTTAGCGACTCTCGGTCTCATTTAAGCGCGTCTTTGAGAGAAAATCGATGAACGGAGTGCGGCTGCGAACGCACGTTCCAAAGTAGGCTTACATGCGCCTAATCTGGCACGACGCGAGAACACGTTTCCACGGTAAAAAAATCGGTTCGTGACGTTGGGGTCATAGGACGCACTCCTAATGGTGCGTCGAGTCCCCCTGCATGTCGAATCGTGTCTCGTCAACTTCTCGAAACCTGCCGACCGAGGAGTTCTGCACTGTCCGGGCGTAAGTAAACACAACTCCCTAATCCGAAATCAGCCCAGATCGTTCGACGAGATAACGCAACGTCGACCCAAGTAAAAAGGTCGGTTCAGTTTTTGTTATTGTTCTAAAACTATCGTTCAGCGACGGGCTTTGTTCCAAATCAAATCGAGGAGAAAAAGAGTCGAGAGTCTTATCCCATAAAAAAATATGTACAACTTTGGAATGAATCACTACAACGTTGTTGACCAAAGGATTCTGTACAACCTGCTTTGAATCTTTCTCAAAACAGAGATGTCGGATTGTTTTGTTTCAGAAAAAAAAAATCAGTCTAGAGAAATAGCTCGGAAGGAAAAAGAGGGACTTTTTTTATTTCAAGTTTTGTAATGGGAGTGAAGCTGGAAGACGGGAACGATTCCGTTCGTTACGCAAATCAGGAGGCATTGTGCGACGTGATACTTAGCGACTGCGGTAAAATCTGATGTGTCTCGAATCTCGCTTAATTAAAAGGCTCGTGTGCACACAGCCCCATATTCTTGAGGAACATCAGGGCAGGCACGTGCGAGCCACGTGTCTGTAAGAGGATATCCGTCCGTCGTACGTCTGTTCGTTCGTCAGTTGGGCGTCCGTCCCGATTGCAATGGTTAGAATACTACTTTCGAGTCGTTAAATCGCGAGCTTCAGGTATCTCGAATTGCTCTCATCTTGCACCAAGTTAATCCGCAGATATGTCAGATTAGTTGAACAGTTCATCGAAAACTTTCTATTTATCCCCAAAGTGAACGTTTTGTCTCTTAATCAAAAATCATTTAACAATTCATCAAAAACTGTCAACAAATTTAAAAAGATAAACATTTGTTTGTTTGTTAATAAAATATATAGCAAAATATAAATGTACATATTCAAATTATAATACATTTTTATAATGTGAAAAATTAATAATTTTGACATTTTTTTAAATTAGAATGTATACTTAAATGTTTTTAAAAGTCTGTATTTTTGAACACAGAGAAAAATACATTCCAAAATTTACTATAGAAAATCGCAAAACCCGAATCAGACTTTAAATTCAATGGAATATAGTATGAAATATATCAAAATTTATTATATATATATATGTGTAATAAAAGTTTTGATATTTACATTGAATATAAAATATTACATAGTAAATTTCATTGAACTTCAAATCTGTTCGAGTTTTGCGATATTCAATTTTCGAATTAATTTTTCTGCGTGGATATTTATTATTTTATAATGAACAAAAGCTTTAAAAATATATGCCAAAAATGTATGTATAAATAGTGTACTACTGATTATGAGATATAATTTAACTAGTGATGACAGTTTGTCGTGTTTAAAAACAGTTGGAAAATGTTTGTGGCAAATGTTTGACAAACATCACACCTTGACAGATAAATCATCAGTCAGAAGCAGAGTTTTGGGGTGGTAGCGGCGGGTGAGCAGCGTAAAATTGTAATGAAGACACGCGGAACAAACTGCTGACCACTGTGACCAACGTCGACGGGTGCGACGAGAAACAACAATAATGCTCTGTTAGCAGAAACGTTTTCTTTGCACCAATACAATGGCAGTAGGTGTGCATTTACGAACGTCGCTCATTGTGAGGCTGCTTGTTGGCCCGTGTAACTGACCTGTCATGCATTGTTAGATTCTTATTTGACCACGAGCACGCGTGGTCAGTTAACAATGGTGGGCACATCCTTTTGGTCAGTCTCATTCAGCCGAACGTTTATTGGAAATATTTCAGTCCACTTTCAGCGGAACTTCAGAACCATTCAAACCTCGCCAGCACGCATTTTTCAATAGCATTTTCCATCCGGCAGGGCGCTCCAGATTTATAGACGCGGCGAGCACCAACTGAAGATTTCATTCCAGTCAAGAATAGTCCAGTTCAAGACTGATAATCTCCCAAAATACAATACTCATTCTCAATCACTTTTTCGTTCATTTCTATATCTCGTTTTTTTTTCTCATTTTGCCATACCTCTTGAAAAAATAAAATAAAATAATTTCACAGTTCTTTTTATGTCAATTTTTTTTCCGGTTGGTAAAGATTACATCAAAGTCGTAATTCAGTGTTGAAATGAAAAAAAGTAAATAAATAAATAAAAATAAAAAAGTGAAAAAATGGAATGTTCCACATTTCGGAGTATAAAATTGTAATTTTTATAACAAATTTGCATAAGATTTTTTTTTTCGGCATGGAATTATATCTGTTACAAAATAACTTCATATAACACTAATTGGTAACGAGGCATATAAATTGTGCACGCCGGCATTTTCGTTGTGCAGCAACAACGTTGCGTTACATAATGATACCGGTTGACCACCGAGAGCCAACTTTCTAGGCCACGAAAAAGCGCCTGGAACCGCAGAAAGCGTGGCCGGATGTTCGCTCGGTCGAGTCCGTCGATTCGGATGGATTCTTCAGTTTTATTTCGCGTTTGACCACAGCGCGCAATTTTTCCAGAATCGAGAGCCTCGTAGTTGCATCGAATCGTTGCATAATCCCGTCACGATAAATTGACTTCTTTTCATCCTGTTGGATAATACAATGAAAAAGAAGAAACAGAATCGTACACATTGTATTTGGCATCCGGAAATCATTTTTTGCCAGAAAAGATTACGTTTATGAAATAACATTCTAGAAGTAAAAGAAGAAACAAAAAAGAAAACAAAAGTGTAGCACACGGTAAACAAGTGAAATGATAAATTTTACCTGAGGAGCAAAAAAAAGGTGTTTCTTTTTCATTGATACAAAACTTGTTGGATGAAACAAATTACGCTCGGCGGTTAAGGCGACAAATTGATTATCGATGGTTTCACGCGTCGAATAATTAAATTCACATCAGAAAGCCTCAATGCCGAAATCAATACATCTTCGCTGGAAATGGGATGTAAGCTACTGCCCCCTCCCTCGGAACACCGTACAAGACGCTCGGTCCAAAAATAATCAAGTGTTCCGTGCCGGAAGTACGAACTCGAATCGTAAGAGATTGGAGGACAGCGCGAACGAAAAGGTGTTGGCGTACGCGGGGAGGGGATGGTGCCGGTGCGCGGGGGGCGGGGCTTGGCCCGAGGTGGGGGGCGCGAGTGGGCGGGCCCGGGGGTTCCCGCCGGCCTACTTCGCGCCGGTTTCACGTCCGACCGAGCGCGGCGCTGATCTCAGCCGACACGTAAACTCGATCCCGCAGTTCTCTCACTCCGCTTCGTGAGTTGAGCCGAGTTTGAGTGGTTCGTAGCGCACTGGCGCGACGGCCTGTCGCTCCCAAGAAAATTTTGAGAGACGCATGTGCTTTGTCCCCGCGGTGTTTTCGATCGCGACCTTCGACTGACCTCTGCAAAAGTGTAACCCCGGCAAAGTGGAGTGCGCGAGTTCGCGAGTTGTCGGCCGTCCTCGGACAGACTCTTAGATGTCAGGTAGAACTGCGGAGTGTCCAGTAACGGGGGACTTTTTCGGATCGGTCATTGTCAACTTGGGAGATTCGTGCTTGATGTACCAGTGCCACGCAACCCGATGCCCAACTAGTACTGTCGCTGGTCCAGCAGAGTAACTTCGAATTTGGAGCATTTTCGGCTGTTAATTTTAATGGGTCCGGAGAACAGTTCGGTGGATTGAAAGAAAGAGAAAATTGTTATGTGTGAGTTTGCGTAAAAGTGAGTTTCACGCGAGTGCAGCATCTTGGGAATGAAGTTGAGGAAGTAGCTGAGCCAGGCGCCATCTCCGCGTTACCAATCTCGGCACCAAGCAGGTCTTCTGATACCACCACTCTTTCGAGCTCACCTCACACCCTCGGCGGGAACTACCCCGCGCCTGCAGCCACCCTGATGGGGGTATATGAGGAACGCGCCCCTCCCACTACCGGTATGCACTGGGTGAGTATCATCCTCTTGTCAACGTGGATGTACATACTTGTGCACTCTGAAAAACCAACCCTCTTTAGCTCTGCACTTTCGACGAAGAGTACATTTCGTGCGCTTTGATCTGTGGCGTTGATCGACGTGCGAGCACCGCAGTTTCGAGATGTATACGCTATAATATACCTCAGTCTGTGTTAGCATTTCAAGTTGCCACTTCATAACATTTACAATCATGCGAACATAACATACTCCCAGAATAAACAAACAAACAGATTTTCAGTTCCCTCGCTGCAATCAATATGTATGGAAATAAAAAAAAACATTTTCCAAGGCTCAGAAGCAAACACAAATAACTCTGTTCTGAAATTTTGAAAAACACCAATCTTTGATGTATATATGTTATGACTGACAGTTCAATTTCGTTTGATATTAAGTGTTTTTATAAATTTGTAGTAATATTATTTTTATGTTTCTGTGTATACAATGAAGAAAAATTCATAGTTGGAATGTTATATGAATCAATGTTTGAAAATAGAGTTATCTGTTTTTGATTCAAGTGGCATATATTTTCTGAATTAAAAATGACATTTTAAAAACAGCCTAGTAATTGTCATTGTGTTTCGATTTAAAATTAATATTATATCTAACTTAACAATTTCGACTGATGGAGTAAAATTTAAACAATTGCAATAAACATTTCAGTCACCTGTTTAGAAATATGGAGAAAAATGTATACGCATCTGATGGTTATTAAATCCGGATGGTTATATCATTTTTTGCAATTCGATAACAGCAATTGCAGTCGAGTTTGAAACTCGTTAAATTATTCAAATATTTTATTAATCTCCATGGTTTATTTATCTCTCGATTTTTCGTTCTAATTTATGTATATAGTTTGTACGTCAGTCGGATTAATATACGATTAGACGTGAAAATAAAATGCCTAAGATGTTTAAACGCTTCAACAAAATTTGCATGACTTGAAAATAGAGAAAAACTGGAACAAAACGAAAACAAAAATAAGACGAGAGTGCAAATTGTAAAATAATTTTTTGAGATGCATCGAAAAATTGAATCATCGGAGAAACTGAATTCAGAGCAAGTGGCGCGCAATTCGCTAAAATTTCTGCACTTTAGACTTGGATTAAGATTAAATTATCACATTTGGCTCTCCTCGTGGAAAAACTTTCAACGATGGTGTCATCCCTCTTGGTTTACGCGCGTTGGCTGCAGAATTATCATTTCTAATCTCGTCTCGCTGTGCCACTATTAATAACAAAAATCATTCCGAACGAAAATTTCTATAACCCCAATAATTTTCATTTGCAATTGCAAACGAAAATGTCGATATGGTATCTTTGTCGGCCTTGTTTTCCAATCAAATCAAAACGTCCACTTGTGATTCGGCGTCGATAAGTCTCTTATTCAGATTCCGCAACGCCTTGAACTTTCGCAAATACTCTGAGAAAAGAAACAATTATACTCAAAGTTGCTGGAGATAAGAGCATCTTGCGGCATGTCTGGTTGTGATATTGGTATACCGACCGTAATTTATTAGCACAGGACTGATATATAGTTGATTTCGTTCGATTCAATACTTTTTTCTTTCCCGTATTCTTTTTCAACGGGCGCGAAAAAATGTACGAAAAAAAATTTTGCAAAACAGTCAAGGTGTCAATTTTTCGCAAACTTCTGCTGCAGGAATAGCAAAAAAAATTCTGTCAAAAAAAAAGCCCTCGCTCGAACTATAAACCAACGTGTACACTTGGACTACGAGACTTACAAACTTTGCGATAACCCAGCGTCCCGACCTCAACCGATATGCCTCTTATCGTTCAAATTCCAATCTTTTTTTTTTCTGCGTCTAGCTCCTAGCTCCGAATTCGCAACTCTTGGCAATCGTGACACAAAGATTTCGACGTCTATTTTAGTCCCACTTATTTGATATATAAACTCCGCCGTTGTTTCTGTGCGATTATATATCTGTCTTTTTAATTGCACAATGCGCGCGCTGTAAAATTTATGTCCCGCGTTTTCAAGAGAAAACATGAATTATTCATGGATTATTTAATAAAGTTAAACAGACGGGGCGGGGAAAAATCATGTCAACTTGAAATATTGTTCATTCGAACGGCAATTTCTGATTAAGGTTTTATTAATGTGTAATAAGTACATCAACAGTTACACGCGCGGGAATATTTATATTAGTCGTAAACAAAATCGCCGATGACAGATGCGCGAATGACCGATAAAAAGTCAAACCGAATGACGCGACATTTCAAATTTTTAATCCAACGTTTACAAAACATTTTCATGTTTCAAACTCTGTTACACTTTTCCCCTCATCCGACGGCTGAAATTTTGCGACCAAAAAGTTTCGGTCGGTTCGTTTGATTTTGGCTTTGGGAAAAACGTTTAGTTTTTAATGATAACACGATGTTTAAATTATGAAAAAAAAAAAAAAAAATCTGTCAAATAAAAACTTACAGTTACATCAGATAATGTCTAAAAATAATCCTGATCAGCGATATTTCCATGCTGCGAAACCGGCAAGAGTGTATATATTTAGATTTCAAATACTAAAATATATTTTCATTAATCACCGCAATTGCATTTAATATGCGCTCTCAACTATGGGAGAAAAATTTTAACGCACTGTTCGCGAGCATCAAGCGGATAAATGTCAGATAGTTGTCGATTTCTCGCGATCTCCACCTCGTTTCGCGCGAGTGTGAATTCGGAATGATAAAAAGCGTGATAAGTTCGCGGAAAAGCCAGGCTCGGTTAAATGGGGATAATTTTAAGTTGGAAAGAAAATCGACGCGATAGTTTCACAAGTGTTTCCCGAGCTCGCGTGTTCGCGACGCATAAGAAAATACTCTGCTGAAGTTTCTTGGAAAATGCATGTCTTTATTTACACATAAAGCAACGTCCGGATAATCTGATCAGCATCAACTTTATTGAAATGTTCAAATTTGTTTCCTGGTACTTTTTTTCGTACCACAAACGTTATCTTGAAAAAATATTATTTTTTAAATTTTCTTAATGGAAAAATTAAATTTAAATGATTTCGAAAACGAAAAATGAAGTGGAACGGTCCGTTTTCGTATATTTTTGATCGCGTCCCTCCGAACAGAATTAACACCTAAACTATAATTAAACCAGTGCGTTCAACTATACATTTTCGCAATTTATCGAGATGTGCCTAATTGCACTTCTTCGCGCGCCAGAAAAGTGATCGACGATTATTGCCGACGAATTTCAGCTCAATTTTGCTCTAATGTTGCGATTACGCTTAATTGTTATCAGTTATCCTATATCATAAGTACGGTTTGATCACTTCATTTTCAATTTGTTTATCCATTACTGATTTTTTTAATTGAAAATAATAAAAAATTGATACAAAAAATCGGAATGATAAAATTAAGTTTTTTTCCAAAATCACATCTTCAAAGATTAAAATTTCAATAAACTTCATGATTGATGTAACTTCATTTTATCGTTGAAATAATTGAAAGAAATATAAACAAATAATTCTTTTTTTTTTTTTTACAATTTCACATGTTCAATGTAGCTTTATGAATTGCGATGAGGGAATCAAAAAGAATTATAACGGTGCTATTAATTTCATTATACTTTTTTATGCGCGTGCAAATATTCATAGATGTATATAAAAATTAATATACGGCAAATAAAAAGACAACAAATTTGAAAGCAAATGAACGAAACAAAAAAAAGCATCGAACGTTTTCTATCAAGTTTCACATTTTTATCACGATGAAAATTTGTTCAATTTGTATTCGTTTAGTTATTTTTATTTATGTATTTTAGTAAGCGATAAAAATTTTATCGCTCTCGTTTTTTTTTTTTTTTTGCTCGATTATTATTGTTCTTATACTTTTTTTCACTTCAAAAGTGATACCGAAAAAAAAGCATTTTTGAAATATGAAACTAAACACAAAGTCAAATTAGTTTCAAAAAAATCTGTCGTGAAACAATTTTATAACAAGACCATTATTTCACAAAATAATTTTTCAGAAGTCTGGTGAAGTGTATGAAATTTACAATAGGTGAACGAAAATTGATCTGTCGTTTGATATTCATACATTGAAAGTAATTTATAAAAAGTTATTACTATTATTAAAAAAATATATAAAAAAATGCACAAACTGGTACATCAAACAGATTTTTTCACAGTATAAATTTCTCATCTTTCATCACATCAAATGTGTCAGTCTTCAGTTACACAGTTCATTCAATCCGAGCAAATCTCAGTCTTATCAACTTCTACTAGAGCGAGGAAGTAGATATGGAAAAAAAAGTCTATCTCTCTATTTCAAATAAATTCAATTCAATTTCTACTATTTTGAATAAATATTTGAGTCTCACTTCTGAATATGTTTAATAAATGTTTAATAATTCTGTTTTAAAACTTTGCAAACAAACGTCAGATAAGGAAAATAACTTGGTTGAACATCTGAGCAACTGTCTGGGAAACTATATCTTGGTAAAAATTTGCGGTTCAAATTCAGGCACTGGAAAATAAAGTTACAGCAAGGTGAAAGTAGCTGATGCACTAATCAAAGTTTGGTCCCTCGCGTCCACTCGCTCAAGATGGTCGATTCAGAATCGTTGTTACATTTTGAGTGACATCGCTGGTACAAAACTTTCGTGGGAAACTCTCTGACAAGACAAAACTGGTCTCGATTAGAAGTCAAAGATAGCAAGAGATCCATCTCTATATTTGCTTTTCCTCTTTCATTTCTCATGTTAATCATCCGACTGTCAGTTCAAACTTTTGATTGGAAACTCAAATCAAAGACCATTTTTCGGACACGTTCGATTGTGATTTAAATCATCAAAAAAAAAAGAAGAAGAAAAAAAGAAGTAGCTCCGATTGTCTTGGCTGAAACTGATTGAATCCCAGACAGGTTATTCTTTCATCGACGCGACGTCTGAGGGAACAATGCTGTCATCGAATTTTCTCACACTCCAAAGTACCAGGAGAGGAGAGGCGAAGTTCATCTTTTTGTCTTGTCATTTACAGGGAACAACCGATTGTGGAACAATGTTGCGGAAAATCTATCGTGAAATCTGAAATATATTGCTGAGGGGATAATTTACGTTTGCGGCGTCGCAGCGTGTTGACAGTTTGAACACTCTGCATGGCGGCAGAGGCGAAGGCGCCTTATAGGGGCGAGTGCGCAGTCGCCGATGTCGCTGGTACTCGACGTTGGTCCGTTGCTGACATCCATCAGCGTCAGAGGCATGCCGCTGTCATCGGATGTATTTCACCGTTGCTCGTTCACCGGCTTCGGCTTCGTTATTTGTACATTCGCTACCTGTTCCTTGCGTCTTCACCCCTCCCGAGTTGCATACAACATGATTCCTCTGTCTTTACGGTTTGCAACTATTTAGAAAATCGTTAAAATGCATCCTGAAAGCTTGTCGAGGCGCGTAGTATTCGCATTATTGAAATATGTTTACTATCATCAGGAAAGCGTGTCTTCTTAAACGTAAACTTAAACCTTTCGAACGAAACTCCATAAATCATGTTTACAAACTCTCAGTCAATAATGTTGAAATAACTTTTTTTATGCGAAAGTAAAGTTTTGATGAGTGGAAATCATACCCAATAGAACAATCTAGATATTATATAGATAATAGACATATATATTATCTGTATATTATCTAGATTGTGCTACCCTAGTAAAAAAATCATAGATTGTCCATATATAAAACATATTGACAATATATTATTTCCAAAATCATATATTGACTATATATTATCAATATATTGTAAATATATTGCCAATATATGGTTGATGTATGAAAAATGATTGGGGTATGAGATGGCCAAGCCTAATACAAACCCTACAAACTAGACGTAAAAATATTTAAATTAAATGATCACTATATTGACAATATATTGATAATATATGGACAATATATAATTCTTTTTACTAGGGTATTTGAGATAATATTTCTTCTTCTTGAGTTATTAACGAACAAAATTTTTAAGATGAATTATTGTTTAGAATGAAAATTGAAAATTAATGATAAGATTGTGGTATCAGTTGAGAATAAAAAGTATTGTGATTTATTCGTAGCCGGTGAATTCACAGGAGCGCGGCAGCGGTTTGGCTTTGGGATGTCAAGGTGGGCCAGCGGGCAGTACAGGTGTGGGTGTAGGACCTGGGGCAGCGGCGGAACAACCGAGGGACCTGAGTCCGTGTCTGCCAGCCTCGATGGGCGATGCTGCACGCCCGACAACGCTACCGTCAAGCCCACCTCCTCCGCCACTAGCTCAACAGCAGCCACCGACAACAACCACTTATCACAGAGCACGAACCATCCTTCATCAAACCCATTGTGGTACCAACAACAATTGCTACGATTCTTCCACAACTCCATATGAACCTCGTGATTACGATTCACCCGGAGGTAACGTTCGAACATCTTTTTTTTTCTTCTTCAAATGTATAATTTGAAGTAGTTGTTTTATGATATTTTGTCCACCTTTTGTGAGAAGAATCGTACATTTTAATCGTACAATATAACACATCTATTGACAATCATTTTAGATATTTCATTACAAACCATTGAAACTTGAAAAGAAGCACGACAAACTTCAGAAAATAATAATGAACATTTTTATTTTTGTAATAAATCTTTTATTCGTGTTTTATTTCTTTACACCTTGATTGGTAAAGTGTTTTCAAATTATCGAATTATGACTGTTTACAATACATGCTGCTGACAGAATGTTCGTTGGTTCATATTGTGGATAACTTTCTAATAAAACAATTATTTTTATAGGCTACAAGCTTTCAAAATTATTTAAAGTGTACGTTTATTTCTTTTCAATGTTGACGTTTTGTTTTACATAACTGACAGACCTAATTGGCTAGTTGTGATATATTTCAAAAATCATCAAATCAAAAAGTTATAGTTGAGGATTTTAACATATATCTACTCTCTACACTGATAAACGAAAAGAAAAATTATATTCTCTGTAAGTAAAACTTGGCTGTTCTAGCACTGAATTTACTATTTTTAAAATTTTTTTATGGGTTAAGAAAGGACTTCCCTCATCCATTTTTATGGGTTTGATGGACTTCCCTCATATATACCAATTATGAAAACTTTGTTAGCATTTACAAAATGTATTATCACAGGGCACTGTGTTCCAATTGTGTTCCAAGTGTCCAATTTCACTTTAAACTGATGTTCAAATAGCTATTTTTTTCCTCAGTGTATAATTGCAATTTTGCAAATATCAATTTTGATATTTGCAAAATTTGAATTGATATTGAAAAAATTTGCAAAAATGATAATTGGAAAACGGAAAATCATAACATCAAAGAAAAGTTGCATAATTTATATTTCATTACCCATATCTTTATTTACTGTACAAAATGGTGAATTATTTAAAAATGATACAACACAATGAACCTATGATTATACTTAAAAAAATGACTTAAATCTGCCAATATTACTAATACTCATTTTGTTTTTTAGGTACGCCAGAATATAGAAATAACAGTACCTACGAACCAACGGGTGACCTGAACATTCCGTGTCAAATTCCCCATCGCCATCACCAACTGTCCCACCACCACAACCCACAGGACCACTCGTCCGATCTGCACGCAGTACCAAAACTAGAACCACCACCGACGCCCCCCGCGATCCAGTCCGAGGAGGTCCCGATCGGCGTGGTATGTGCCGGCTGCGGTCTCAGGATATCCGACAGGTTTTACCTGCAAGCTGTCGATCGGCGGTGGCACGCTTCCTGTCTCCAGTGCTCGCACTGTCGTCAAGGCCTGGACGGCGAGATCACGTGCTTCAGCCGGGACGGCAACATCTACTGCAAAAAAGATTACTATCGGTGAGTCGTACAAACAATGAGCCACTAAATTCGTTCGTTCCAAGCCACGCATCATTCCTGATCCTCCTGTTCTTTTTTTTTCGTCTGTTCCATCGACGAGAGTTTCCAATGGAAACTTGGAGCGCGGGTTCCCATACCGCGCCGCTCAATCAGAATTTTCTCACGTTTACGTGGCAATGCGCGTTAGATTCCATTGCGTGAAATAATTGCCTGGTACGAGGAAGTTCTTCGGCCACGGGGAACGACGCTTGTTACATCAAATCAGATGAGGCCTCTCGGCAGACAGACGTCACTCACCTTTGTACCTTCATCGTGGAATCGGACCTAATGAAACGAAGGAAATTGCTCTGGTAGCCCATTAGCCAACTCGGACAGAACCGTTTTGCGTTCGTGCCCCCCTCATGGTTGGGTTTCACAGGGGGGACATCAGACTACGCGGTTTGGTGAGTTTAATTTGAATGTTCCCAGAGGAAGAAAGTTCCCGGACCGTTTTCGCTGATAGAGCAGAGCGATAAAAAAAAGAAGAAGTACGTCTACGAGTCGTGTGCATGCAGTTTGGCGCAAGTGATCTCAGCGGAAGAGCGGCCCCACACGGAGCTATATTAGCGTATTGGCCGGACTCTCGCATTGGCATGATATTCCTCCGCCGCCCGTCCGAGGACTAATGGTCACGACTCGACCATTTACCTCCGGCGGAGCGTCGATTCTTGATAAGTAAATCACCGCCGATCTACGCTTCACGAGCGCCAGTTACGTGCGAGAGACACTCGTACATGCCTCTCTCTCTCTGTCCCTCTCTCAAAACCGTCTTATTACTCAATCGCACCGATAATTAAAAGTCGAGCGGTTGCGAGAGACAATGCGAAAAATCAGTCTGGGAAACTCTGGCCAGAACAATATTACATGATATATATGGCAGAAGAAATGTTGAGCGCGACTTTATAAGGAGCGTAAGAATGCGTTTGATTGGACGACGAGGAACCTGTTGTACCGACAATTTCTAAATTGAATTAGGCGAGACTGGTTGAGAGTGATCAATCAAAAACAATCTGGGTCACTGAAAATGAACACTCAAAACATCGGGGTCACTTAATTATCCCGCGGGTGACGTTGATCAGCCATCAATTATATATCGATCTGATACGAATGAAAGGAACGAGAGAGAGAGGGGGAAAAAAAACAAGAAACAGCAACAAACCCTTCGCATACGCTGGGAAACAAGAGCAATCGCACGCAACTTTCTCGCATAAACAATATGTTGCACCAGACATCATACACCGAGCGAGAAAATTGTTATTCGACGCGAACTCAGCGGCGCGTATCTGCGCGACTTTTGTCGCAGTCAAGACCAAAAGGAGGAACTGCTTTTTTCGGCTTATCTTGGTAGCTTGCATGCGAGATCTGTCTGGTCCCGGAGTCATTATTGTAACGTCCTTGCGTGCACCGGTCTGGATCCGCGCGAAAATTACAATAATTTGTCGCTCGTTGACTGATTTGATTTTAATATTCCTCTTGGCTTGCTTTTTTTTTTTTCGGTGCACGTCCGCCAGCATCGTCATATTACTTCATCGTTCATAATCATCGTGCACCAAATGTACAATTAACCGGTTTCTTTTTCCAAGCCGGCTCATTAATTATTCTATCAATGCTGATTACCATTTTTCCTACGAATAGTCTCCGGAGTAGCGTAGCGTATATCCATCATTTCCTGCTGAATAAGTCAGGACTTATTATACGCGATGGACCACCCTGTACATAAAGTCTCTGTTCGCGTGATGTTTCGGCCCGGCCGGGTGGCTTCGTCATAAAAATTGCTTGCGCGTAAAGAGATCGTTACTTGGCACGGTGAGAGCTTCCTGGATGGTTCCGTTCCTTCCAGGCACAACACACGTCGCGCCACAAAGTAATTCCGGATGGTAATCGAAGCATGTCCACCCGGCTGATTTTTGTTCTGCCCGGGGAGATAATGTGCATTAAACTTGTTAGCAGGAGCCCCCAAATTATAATGCATACAATAATGCCGGAGGGAGATAAGGTCATCTGCGACATCTTGTTAAGCCTCCAAACGTCAAAAGCGACACGGATCGCGAGCATTTCTTTTTTTTTTTTTTTTCGTGTTCTCAACCCGGCAAAATTTTCAAGACAATTGTATGCCTGGCGTATCGATCGTAGCGTGACAATCGTGATTGCGGACTCCGCTTGTCCTCGGTGTGTTCCTCGCTATCGGACGATTCAATTCCGTCGAGGCAACTCCGCAGCCCGAGACAGTGACATAACAATTGTTTTTTCCTGGCAGTTTGTTATTGAAAAAAAAACTTACATTGCAATTGGAAAAATTGTATTGATCATTTTTTTTCTCCTGAATTTTTGTATCTGATTGTAACGAGAGAAAAAAAAATGTTTCAATTTATATTACGCAACGTGTCTTGCTAGCAGATAGTGCATTTTACCGTCAACAAAAAGGCGCTTGATAAATTATGCATGTCCTGAGCAGGTCGTCCCACGTGATACTGCTGCATGAGTTTGCTTCGTTAAATAATGAACGTGACAGAATAGAAGGACCGATTTTCATCGAGTTTGTTGGTTTAACGTCACTGTCCAATTCAGAGACTTGATTGATCGATTTTGCACTGTTTGAGTTGAAAAAAAAGTGAGACGATGAGATGGAAGAAGTGAAAAAATTGAAAATCCTCTCTCACATTGTATCTACGATCTGATCTGGTAACGTCATTATCATTTTGATATTACATCATATAACAATTATGATAAAAGTTCGTCATCTGTTTTTTAACTCGCAGCTACGCGATGAATAAGCATCGTAAAAGTTGGAATTATGTAAGTCATCTTTCAGTATCTCCTCTGAATGCGATTTGAATGTGAGAATTGAATTTGATTAACCATATTTTACCGCTTCGAAACTTCTCATTAGAGCTAGGTGATTATGACTCGGAGGTTTCAGGGGGAAAGAATTCTTCTTTGTATTTTAAATTTTTATTTATAACTATAACTTTCGGGTAGAGATTGTAATAATAAAAAGTTTGCTTATCGTGGGCCGATCGCCTTACTGTTTGTACCTCGGTTGTTCTTTTTTCGTTGGACTTCACGCGTGCAGGGAGCATCATCTTAAATCAACAGCGAAGGAAGCTGCGAGAGGTAATTGAGCCATAAGCCTCTGTTGCTTAACGCAAATATTTCAGCATTCAGGACACCGCCAACTCATAATTTAAAAGTTGTAATCAAGATGTTAGATGTTTTCTCATATTAAAATCTTTTCAAGCGGAAAGAGTTGGGAAGAAAGTGAAGTCAACTCGGTGCGAATCAAAGCTTCGGATGCGAGTATCAAAAGTGATAAAAAGATTCTGACCTTTTAGTTACGGTAGGACATGCAACTTCATGAAATAGGCAGATATTTTTGTAATTATTAATTATGAATCTACTAATCCAAATGGTCAATTGTAAGTTCCGACAAAAATAATAACTGGAAACCAATTAAGAAAAAATATAGAAAGAATTTCTCGTGACTAGAAAATTCAAGATGATGAAAGAATTTGAAATTTTAAAATTTCAAAATTTTTGAAAAATAAAAACTGAATAAGAAGAAATTAACTTCAATAATCTGTACTATAACCAAATTTTTCAAACATTGACTATTTAAAATATTATTTATAGAAGAACAAGATATAAATTTTTCAAATAAAATATCTTGAATGTGAATTTGTAAAACTTGTTCATACTTTGACAAATTATTTATGAAAAATGAAAGTAAAAATGGTTCAGTTTTAAACAAATCCCAACTTTTCAAAAAAAAAAAATTTTAATTATTAAAATTAGTCATAAAATCTAGAAATTAATATAATTTAAGAAACATAGTTTTTACTGTACCGCCTATGTCCAACCTTAAAATCTTTCCTCGGCCTGGCGAATAAATCTCGAGAAAAAAAAAGCTGCAACATTTGTTGAAAATATAATAGTAATATAGCCCTTGATTTAATATAATTGTTCACGTCGGAATTTTCATTCGGTCCCCGAAGGATTCTCAAACATTCTAATTCAGCGTACAAATTCGATATATCGCAGCAGGGGTCTTCTCTCCTCTCGCAAGTATCTGCGCAAGGTCACGCGGAGTCGTGTGTCTACTACAGAATCGTGGAATGTCACCGCATAAACCATTCCTACAAAAGTATCAAGTTACCCAGAAGACCAAGTTTCTCTCCAATGCACCTTTGTACTCCTTGCATTTACTATATACACTTATATAAATATACAGTCATCTGTTGATTTCTTGCATGCAATACATCGTTCGCATAACACGTTAATCCTCCCACTTTTCACGTCTGTACGATACAGCCCAACAACTTTAACATAACAATTCCGAAAAGCAAACCCGCCCGCAGAACCAGAAACGAGCGTCAGAGTTCCACTTCGAACCAACAAGAGTTTTCTTCCTTTTTTATTTTTTTTTTTTTATTATCACGGTGTACAACATACATAATTATTTCAAAAGCGTTATCTCAGATCAAAAATGATATTAGGCCTAAATACACACGCGTCTCAGGAAATGGCAACATTCCACGGGGTAAACACATTGAACGAAGATGTGTCTGCTAATTCATTCGCATTGTTCTGGCTTATACATATGGATATCGGAATGCACTGCGGACTTACATCAGCAGGCATTTTTGCAATTTTTCAAACATGCTCAAGAAGGCTACTGTTGCCCTTGAACGATTCGCACCAGCTGACTCGGGATTTCGGTTCCATGCCGCTGCTGACAATTATCCTCTTTTTCCTCAAACCTCCAAAAAAAAAGTGAAAGAAAAGAACAAAAAAATTTTTGTCGTCCTGGAAATTTGTTTCAAACTTGTCCAAAGCTCTTGAATGGGGGACAGAAAAAAAGTTTCAAGTTCCAACTCGTTGGGTGACTCAAAAACAGAAGCAAATCATGCGAGTTCCATAAACTCGGCAAATTTATGGACGGCCTCAGCTTGTATATGCGAGGAGAAGTGCGCAGACAGCGGAATCCATTAACATATGATTCATAATGTTTATTAAAGACGTGTCGATAGAGTCGGTGAAAACAAAAAAAAATTAGTAAGAAAGAAACGGTCGAGGGAGAGAGAGAAAAAAAGAGAGAGAGGGAAAGAGAGTAAGGAAACAGGAACGATTTACAGGCGAAGGAAAACCACGCGCTCGGTCGAGTGTGCGAACGCACCGCGAGCGGTCCGCGCCCGGCATAAAAGATTTCCGACTCTTTGTAAAGGCTCGCGCGTACCACGTATATGGGCTTTTTCTCGCACGCCTCATAATAGACACACGTTGTATAATAATGTAACGCATATGGCGCATCTTGTAAAACTCAGCGGTTGGTCTAGCGACCAGCAAAACCATGAATGAGGTTACTCTGTTGCGCGCGGCCCATTCACAGCGCCCGCCAGGGGAAAAACAAACCGATCGCTCCCTCTCGGTTTTGGAAGACGGTCTATTGGCGTACGTTACCGGCTGGACCAGTCGATTGCGCAACATTCGAGCAGATCCGATTATGACCCGGCAAAACTATGCACCAAAGATGATCCGAGAAGAATGCCGCTTCCGAGTCAACGGGCGAGAGAAACATCCTATAATGCCATCAGAAAAACTGCGGGAAGCTTTGCGGTGTTTGCCGGATTTGCCGAATGGGATCAGCGTTAAGCAGCTAATTTGATCAAGTTGGAAGCCGAGCGTCGTATCAGGGGCGTCGAAACGTAACGAGCGCGGACAAATCGATGAGCCCGGGTGAGTCGTTGAATGCGCCACCGTGGTGCCAACACTCGCGCCTTTCTTCGGCCCAACCCCTTCCCGACAAAGACGTCTTGTGCGCGCAGCAGGACTCTGTCGCAGAGGCGAGACACCGCGGTGCCAACAACGGCCACGCATTTTTAGACGGCTACATATTAATGGGTCCGGGTGTATAAATAGTGCCGGCATTGGCATAGGCTTTGAGCTCGCGCGGATAACAGAGCGCGACTTCTCAGTCTCTACTCTGTACTTTCTCACGATTGCGTATCGTCAAACGATCATTCTGACAAAGGTACAACTTGCTCCAGTTCGAAACGATGTTTATGCCCCGCAGAAACGAGCCTTCGTGATTATGCTTTTGCACAGGCGCTCGCTCTGCGATTCAATTTTGTTATGTTAATTTGTGCAACTGCAGGGGGGGGGCGTAGTGTGGCGGGACCCCTGTAATAAGGCGAAATTACGATCGTATTTGCTACGAGAAAAAGCCTTGTTATGACTTGGGCATTGAATATATTAGAAGCGCGGATAGCCTGGACTGGTTGGTTGCGATACGAGCGCGGCTACCGAAGGAGCTTCGTTCGGTGCTTGAAAGTGGTTACGCGATCAGCCACGTCTCTATCTGGTACGGTTGTTCAGTACCGAAGGACGCCATATATTTCGAGGTCGAGATGGGTGGGTAGGCCACAGGTAGGTAGCTGAAGAAGATATCGAGCTGATAGCCGGCCAGTAATGGAACCTGTAGGGTGCCGCTAATGCAGTAGCGATGTCGAGAAGCGTTGCGCACACACTCGCATTTGTATCTCCCCCTCCCCCTGCCCTCCTCGCCCGTTCCTTCAGCTTATTCCTTTTTGTGTGAAATTTTTGCGCGCTATCTTCTTGGATTTCGCGCTGATAACGAAAAAGCAGAACGGCATAAGGTGAAACGCGAGATGAAATACGCGCGTACAAGCGGGCAGAATTTATGTTGAGCAGATCTGGATTGGAGCTAACTTGAGATATGACCTTTTTTGTTCTGTTTTCGTTTTGCAGGATGTTCGGGAACAAGCGGTGTGCGAGGTGTCAGGCGGCGATTCTCGCGTCGGAACTGGTGATGCGAGCGCGAGAGCTGGTGTTTCACGCGGTGTTTTTCCTGTGCGGCCTGTTCCGTGCCTTTGACCGGGCGATCACTTTGGCATGAGGGAAGGCGCGGTGCTGTGCCGGTTACATTATGAGATGGGAGCGGAGATGCACCCGTCCCAGAGCCCGCCGGTGCCGGTGTACCCGCCAGGACCACAGCATTATCCCAGTCAGCCGTTCCCGTCGCCGGAGTTTCTGCCGCATCATCACCATCATCACCATCCTCATGCGCCGCATCCGCACCTAGCCATGCACCCTCATCAGCACCCCTCGCATGTGAGTCCGGTTCCCCTTCAGCCGACAACGCCTTCCGGACCGGATGCCGCGTCCTCGCCCAAGGTACCATATTTTAATGGTGCTGCCAGTGGCGTCCCACCTCCTAGACAAAAAGGCAGGCCGGAAAAGGAAACCTAAAGACTTGGAAGCTATGACGGCTAGTTTAGGTAACGATCTTTTGGATACTTTATAAGTTTTTATTTGTTGTCATTTTGTGTAACTTCCTGAGTAAAAAAGAACGTACATTGTCGACGCTTAGAAAAATGTGGTATGAGAGTGTACTATGTTCTATGGTAGTTTGGGAATTTTTGACGGAAAGGTAATTAATTTTCCTCTTAAACATATGATTAATATATTGACAATAATATGATCTTTTTTACTTGGGAGATTAGATTTGTTATTATATTTAACTGAATTATTTTTTGTATTTGTAGAATAGAAATCGGTAGGAAAAATAATTGATGAATAAGAAAGTTTGAATCATTACCAAGGAAAATCTCGGCTTTTTTAAAGCAATGTGTAAGCTAAAGATGATGAACAAAAACTCATTAGAAAAATGTGCAATGTTTGTGCAAACTATTACAAAGATTATATCTGCAAATTATCCAGAAAGATTATTTTTAGACATTGAATATTTTCAGAGCCTATAAATAAAAACTTGTTATTAACATTAACTTATTAACACTAACGAAACATTTATAAAATCGAATACAAAACAAGTAATCCTAACATAATTGGAATATATAGAGTATAATTCATGGAATATATATGGGATATATGGAGTATATGTAAAGGAAATAAAATTGCTTGATATGATTTCGTCAAAAAAGTATCTCATAAAAATCCATTAGAGTGTTTAAAAACAAAGTCTAAGTAAAGGAATGTAAAAAATTGTCGATGAAATAATCTTGAAATTATCTATAGTTATTTAGCTTGTGTTCACTAAATTATTCATTTATGTTACTAATAATTCTATTTCTATTATGCATAATGATGAAGTAATCGTTTTTAAGTAACATTTAACATACTTGATACAACATTTGAAATATCTTTTATTCACTTCACTTCATTCGTTACAAAAAAGAGTACCAGATAAACTGTTTTATATTTTGTTAAATTAATTTCTTACAAACTTCATAGGAAGTAACAACTCCGAATCCATAAAAGTGCAACAATTTCAAGAAATTCCATGGCAAATGATCTTCTGTGAACAAATAAATCGTAAATTGTACGATAAAAAAAGTTTGTCTCCCTCCAATCACTTCTTTTTATATACTTAAAATTTTTCATTAAACCAGAGTTTTATGGGGATGCTTGAATATTTAAAATTTCAGTGTTATATTTTTGAGCAGGTACTGATGATGATTTGAAAACCTCTTGAGAACTCTTGAGAACTTTCTTCACTTAATGCATGCACAATAAAAGTCAGATCTAAAATCCTCGGGAGGCTTATCGCGGTAATTTGTTTTATTAAACGAAAATCGTCATGTCGATCAAAGTTAGAAAAGTTAATTGACGCGTAAGTAAGCATCGCAATGAGAAACGCGGAGTATGTTGTCGGGAGCAGCAGATATCGTGCCTACAAACTATTTGCTGCGTAGAGTTTGTAATTGGTCGTGTAGCCAGCAAGCGCATGCTATGGCGCTATCTCTCTCTGTTTGCACCAATGCAAACTAATGAGCCATGATACTCATCAAACAGTGACTAGCCTCGTGTAAAGACGTGTGGCTGTTCGGTTCGCGTACATACCTCCGGAGTTCATATTTCTGTCATTGCGCTCGGTTTCATTCATTTGCGCAAAAGCAGTTCATTAAACTTAGTCTGCCAGATAAGGATCAGACAATTTTCACTCCTCCAAGTTTGACTGAACTTTTGAGCTGATCCCACGTACGGATAAGGAGACCAAAAATCTTTTGTTTTTGCGTGTGCATGACAAAACAAAAATGAACGGGCCATTATTCCCACGGTTGGTCAACTTTGTGCTTTCGGATCTTGAGTCTGCCCACGCGAAACACAAACGCTTTGTTGGATCGGATTCGTAAATTTATGTCGCCTGGTCAAATTTTATCGGGCTTCGGTGGCAAACGCGCCACGCCCACGCGTCTATAAATCAGACGTAATCGGATTCGTATCTAGTCCATAGCACCGAACAACTTTGAGATTTTCTCTGTCCGAATGTGCAATGCATACGAAATCTTTGGATCCAAAAAATCGAGCCATTTTCAATCGTCCCGCCTTACCTTTTCTATCGCCCATTTCTACTTGTTCTCGAGCAAAAAAAAAATGGGTAAATAAATAATAACGTTGGGCAACATATTTTTGATCTTGTTTTGGTTCCGGTTAAACCTTAAAATAAAGTTGGAGCGAACGTTTGAGTTTCAGCAACGATGAGATCTCGAAATTTAAATTACATCTTGAATTAGATATGATAATGTTTATTTTTAGGGACGGTTATGATTTTACGACTCTAATGAGTTAATTTGATCGAAAACCAAATTTCTCAACTCGTTATATATTTCCACTCGATTACTATGCGAAGCCATAAATCATAATTATAGGCCAGTGTGTTTTATCATGTACATTGTATTTTATTGCTCTACTTAATTCAGTTCTGAAAACAAAACTGAATTTCGTGAAACGATTAGGTTTATACGAATTTCAAATACACCACTAATATTTCTATCCATAAAAGTAGTTAAGATGGGACATGAAACTTTTGTGAAGTGTAACATTTTCACTATAGTTCAAAATCGAATGTCTCAAATTCGAGTTTGAGAAACTAGTTTGTTGCAAGAATTTTTTAAAATTTCAAATATATTTTGACTTTCCAGATTTTTTAAATGTAATTTTTGTTGTAATTTGTTGTAAATAATGTTCAAAATGTAAATTTTGAAATATTTCTAAACTGAGATATTTCATTTAGAAATTAAACAAAATGGTATTTATATATAGAAAACAAAACATACACTTTACAATAGTTTCAAATCAAATATATCAAATTTAATAAAATCGAATGAAATACAGAATTTCAAAAAAATTTTGCGTTGCCAAAAACTAAAGTATTTGAACTGGCGAATTTGAATAAAATAATTTGAAAAACAATTTTGAAAACTTATAAAAAAATTCACATAATAAAAAAAGTCACATAATATAGAAATTACTATCATTCAGCATGATGTAAAAATTGAAATTATTAATAAAATATTTGTGATATTGATATTGGTTTGAAAGAGGATAGAATACTAATTGAAAGTCGGTTTGTTTTGATTGCAGACTTGAACTCGGATTATATCGACATGCCGTTTGGTCGGAGCGGTCCCGGTACCCCAGGGATGCCCGGATCTAATAGTAGGACAAAACGAATGCGGACGAGCTTTAAACATCATCAGCTCCGAACTATGAAAAGTTATTTCGCTATCAATCACAATCCCGACGCAAAGGATCTCAAGCAGCTTTCTCAGAAAACCGGCTTGCCAAAGAGAGTACTACAGGTAAGTTTATTCATGCACGTACGCTATATATTTTCATATACACTTATCATATATTTTCATCGCAGCGAAATCCCCCTGACTCGTTGAATCGCGCTTCTTCCTACGGCCGTTTTGCTATCCACTTGTACAGAATTCCGTATACCCAGATGCTGCGCGATATGCCACGCAGTATGATATAGCTCTCTGCTTAGATGTGAATCATTAACTGCGCGTGCGCTCCGAGACGAGTTTATTAATTTATTTCATAAAGACAATTTATGATGTTGGAGAGGGCATTTTTCAATGTCCTACGCTAACGTCTGTCAGCGTGCAAATCAACATCGTGCCATAACTCAATCCAACATTATGCCGTCGTTATTTCTTGCAAATTTGAAATCGAGTTGAAACTCGAGTTCATACAAAAATCGAGCTTTTTAAAGCGAGATTACCAGTGAAGGAGTGTATTTAGGGTTCACAACAAAATTGTAAAATAAACATGTTTTCATAATGAAAGTATACTCATTTTGTCAATTTTTTACATTTACAATATCTCACTTGAAACACTATATTTAAACATTTTTATTTTTTAGAAAAAAATGATTTATAGTTGGTATTTCTTAGAAAAGTGCAATTTTATTCAAGTTTTTTAAAGGCACTCCGTGCTAGAACAATATGAATTTTTCTGCTTGCACTAAAATACAAATATGAATATTAACTATTAAAAATGTCGTTACGAGGAAAAGAATAAAAAGTAAAAACTTTAATGGTTGGTAATGCAGTCGGTTCGTGTATACTTTTTTTATAGCACGTTTTTCAACAAATCTTCGTTTCCATTGTTTTTCATTTATTGTTTATTGTACAGCAATAATAAAATTCTTCATATCCTTTGAAAGGATTCTAAATAAAAAAAAAAATTTGTTACAGCACTTAACAAAAGATTTGACATTTATTTTTAGATAAAATAAAGTTAAGTTTTGAGCTTGAAAACAAAATCTGAATTATATATAAAACTATACTCAGTCCTTACAACTGACAAGATGTTTGAAGGATCAAAAGTCGACCAAGAAATGAGACTTTTTTCTTGGTCATCTTCTTTAATATTAGAAAACAGGGGAAAAATCAGAAGGCAAAACCGCGGCGAGAAGACAGATGATCGTCTGTCGGATTTTTTTTTTCATGCTCGCTTCCAAAGGGCAGCTCGATAAAAATATATTCACGGATGCTCGACTTCGTAGATATAGTGTATGCGCGCGAACACCGCGTATATATTCTCCCAATTAGTGGGCTCTGGGCCTGCACGTTACGGCCGTTAGGTTAAAAGCGCCGCCGCGACGCGATATTTCCGTCGACACCGAAACTCCTCTCTTTCCGTAACCGAGCCCCTTCGTCAATCTGGCAACAGTCAAACCTCACAAACGACACCAAAGCTACTGCTTTCTACGCCACACGTTGTTCTTACGTACACCTACACGAAAGTCCGGCATAAATCACCAGCTCTGCTTTGCTTCTTGCTTTTCCTGACACTCCCTTATTATTAACCCCGGCCTGCTCCCGGAGTAAATCAAGTTTCTCGAATTTCGCAAAAAGTCCCTGTTCTGCAAAAACGAAACACACAAACCTTCCATCTTTAAATTCACTTTCAAATTTCACCTAATACAAATTCAATTATGTTTTTAAATCTTCTGACATTATTTATTTATGTTTCTACAGTTTTGAATTTTCAATGTACAAATGTTTTATCATATTTAAATTTTTTGAATTTAAATATGATACAATATAAGAATAAGAAGGTAAACAAAAGATGCATCAATTTTTTCAATTTTCTTCTTTTTTGTAAAGTTTTTATGTGCTAATTTTTTTAACAAATTTTTTTACTCACCTAACGATACAATGTCAGAATAGAAAAGTAAACACAAAAAAAATTGAAAATACTACTTTGAATCGATTGGAAATGTTTGTTTTCTAAAGGGCTGATTTTTCTGTGCGCAAATCTTTTACGAATCGAAATTCCTTGGCGCACCGAATGATATAATATCAGAATAGGGAGGTGAAAAAAAAAACGAGGATATAGTTTGCAGGGACGCGACATTGGCGAGGCGAGGCAAAACAAAAACAGTATCAAGAATACAAGGAGGGATAAAACTCGTGGAAGACAAGCGTCGTGACGAAAAGAGGGCAACAAAAAATGGCTATTGTATTCGGCGTGGCGATGCATATAGCGGTCTTTTGGTCCGCCATCTTGGTTGATATTGATCGCGAGACTCGCGAATACTCTGTCTGGGAGTTGGTTTATTCGCTCGTGCGTACATAGGTACATTCGCCGATTCGTCCATTCTCGCTCTGTCGCTCGATCCTCTCTTTCTTATATATACAGTTGGTCGCGCGAGCGCGCCACAAACACAAGTGCACGATTTCACATACGCCGTCTTTCACCCTCTCTATCTATTTATCTCGATCTCCCGGGAGTCTGCGGGGGAGGAGACTATTGTTAAAATGGCGACTCCCGTGATACGTAAGCCATCTTTTATTCGGCAGCGATTTTTTTTTTTCATCCTTCTTCTCTTCGCCGAGAATTCGCCGCGAACAAAACTTATGCAAAAATGCGCTCCGTTTGCGAAATCTGCCCTTTGTTTAATCATTCAACCGGCACACACGGCGCATGTTTGCGCTCGTTATGCCGCACCGACTTTTTCGATCCGGCGAGTATAGTAAAACTTTCACGAATTTCATTCCGCGATCCAGATTGATGCTCAACGACTTTTTCTTTTCCCCGACTTGTTTTCAGATCTCTTCTCGTTTTTTTTCCCTCTCTTTCTCTTTCCCCTCCCTGACGGTTCTATTGAATTTTGACATGTTGCTAAAGTTCCTTAACACCCGAATTGACACCAAAATTTGATTTCCTCGGATAATGATTGTTTCAGTTTTTGATATGGAAAATATGTTTTCTGATTTCAGGTATGGTTCCAGAATGCTCGTGCGAAATGGCGACGCATGGTACTGAAGCAGGAAAGCAAGTCTGATAAATGCGGTGGGGGCAGTGGGGGAGGCAGTGGCAGCGTGGACGGCGGATCGCTAGGAGACCTCGAGCTTTACGGGAACAGCGCCGGTAGCGGCGGTACTCCCATGAGTCCTCCCTTTATGCTTGGCGCTGGAGCCCACAGTCCTGCCTCTTTGACTTCTCTCGACTGTGCGTGATTTCAAAGGCTGCAACCATCAGCGACGATTCGTGTACAGGCATTGATGAAAATTTATTCAGAGCGCTGTAAAGACAAACAAAAGAACACGCCACTGACGCTCTGAATTGCGAAGGCAAAAAAATTAGCAGAAGAAACTGGAAGTGTATGAAAAGTTGAGAAAATTATATTGAAAAAATGAAGAAAAAATTAAAAAAAAGAAGCACAAACAAATCGCTGACAGGAACTCTCCGCTGTGTCAGAACGAAGACTGAGCGACTTGTAGATTTAATTGTGAATATTTATTAAGAAACAACGGCATCGCGCGACTAAGTGCTGAAACAAACAAAAAATTCTTCTTCGAGTCTGTTCCTATGCGGTGCGGTGGCTTTTCGCTTGTTCCTGAAAGTGTTTCGAGCGGGGAGCCACGGTGTACTACGAAATCGAAAGACGACTTATGTGATTTAGGATATTTATGACCAATTTTTATTTGGTAGTATTTGTAATGTGATTCTCGACACTTGTTAGACCACGCTGTGGAGACGCGCATTTCGAACGACAAATTTATCATTGCTTTGTACTATATATGGATATAAGATGACAAGCGGTATATTTCGGTGTATTTATTGTAGATTAATTAGGCCAAGTGTCGTATTAAGTTTTTTTTTTGTTTTTTTGTTTTTTTTCTGAAGAAATGATGATCCACACGTGTAGAGACAGAAAGTATGTACACAAAAAAAAGCGACGGCGCAGAGTGCGAATGTAATTACGATTACGTTACAAGCTATTATTTATAGAACTTGCTGTTGAACACAAAAGCCAAGACAAGAGCACCGAGGTCGCTATTGATTTCGTCTCTCTTTGGCCGGCGTATTATTATGATATACGTGGAAAAAAAAAATATTAAATAGAATCGAAATGAAAAGTTCTCGTTGGTTCTTTCAATGCAAAATCCTTTTCCTGAAAATAAAAAAATGAAATAAAAAAATGAAATAACAAAAATAAACATAAAAATAACGAATTGACGTATATTCAAAAGAGGTGAGTCTGAAGATTTGAGTTTTTCCTTTGTTAGCGAAATCCTCTTAAGGAGCTGATGTAACAACGTGTGTTGCCTAAGACCCGATCGTTAAAGTACATTTCAAAGAACCCAGTCGATTGATTTTCCCTGGGGAAAAGAATATAAGAATAAGTTTAAACTTTTTTTTTCATGCCGATGGTCGGAGAAACCGTTCGGTCCGAGAATGGTCGGTGCATAGGTTATATGCATATAGAAAGTCGACGCATTTCTCCCGGTCTCTTCGAGGACCTGCAAATTGTCACCGGTATTGTCGGTTGTTCCAGACGAATTCGACCAACGCGAATAATCGGCTTGTTGCTTAACATAGAAAATCCATATCTCAAGATTTATCGCCTTTTATGGCATCAATTTACTTGCCAGCTCTATCGGACTGTCGAGGCACGTCCTGTTATTCTCTCTCCCACATTGCTCGGACAAGTTCTTTTGATATGTCGTACATAACTGAATTATTTCAACAGCGGGGAAATGATATTTAGCTATTCCAATGATTCGATGCATTTAGATCGGTTCTCGTTTTCTTCGTGTACGCCTATAACGAGAGAGCCAAGTGAAACTGACTTTTGAGGAAGGCGGTTCTCGTATTGTATTGTGTATACACTGGTTCTATCACGATTCGGTTTATGAAATTGTTCCAGTTAGTCACGAGATTTTTTTCTTTCCTATGAAACCAGTTGAAAAAAAAACTCGTTCCTTGATCTTTTTGTATGACATAACTAATTATGGTTTTGTTCAAAAGACATTGTAATTTTAAAAATCGTGAAGTTGACTTTGGTTTGTATATATTAGGATAGAGGTAGTAGCCCGACACGAAAAAAAAGAATCGAAATTTCAAACGGTTGTTCGTCATCCGATAAAAAAATCCGATAGAATATATTATCGAGGGTTTGGGGACAGATAAACGAGACATTTTCATCGATCGTTCTTGTCGTGTCATCATGGCAAACGGTTGTCCCGACGGTCGGGCATCGATCATCTCTGTTATCGATATCTTATGATCCCTTACACCGCCGAAAGTACTAAAAAAGAATCGACAGACAAACGACATCACGGGCGGATCTAGAAATCGTCGGTTCGTCTCACGTCACGCTCGACTGGGCCCACAAAAGTTGAGCTGCCCGGGTTGTTTGTATTCACTTTTTCGGCCAATTTTTCGGCACGTCCCCCCCGCGCACGAGAGTCACCGACCAATTAAAATTCGTCGTCACTCACTTATGCTGTCATCGATTAAAGAACAGTCGAAAACTTTAACCGTAAATCAACGACAAATTTGTTATTCAAAAATGGTTTCGTTTTTGGATACAAAACTCGAGAAAATAAAATTTTCTAACGTTTTTGATGGATCACCTGATTTTTTTTCCTACGCGGTGTTCTTCGGGTTTTGTGATCTTTTATCAATGAAAATAATCGGACAAAATTTATGACCGGATTCCGACTGGAAAAGTTTAAAATCATTGTCGAACGTGTGAAAACGAAAATTGTATCTTCTTTTTTGAAATCATAGTAATCATTGGGGTGCTCGGCGGTTGGTGAAAATAAAAATATGCTAATTTTGTGTGGTGCGTTTCGAATAGTCAATTTACTGCTGCTAATGATAATCATCAGAAGTGTTAAATACACTGTTGGTACATATTATTTAATGGTATTTTACGTTTGGAACACATCGTGCGCATAAATAATGCGGTTTTAAAAGTAAGATTCAAGTTTAAGATGTATAAATATTTAATCTGATAACTATAATTCGATAAGCACAACCAACAATTACAATGGAATGTTTTAAACGTTCAGTAAAATTGTGCACTAGTTAAAAAGGTGGAAAAAATTAGCAGAACAATTTTGATACGGAAAATTTTCACTGCATATGGATTTATTAACTTTTTTTGAAATAATTGTAGGTAACAACAAAAAAGAGAGGTGAGAGGTAATTGCGTGAGCATTTCTATCGTCTTCGAGAATCCAGCAGAGTGCGGGTGACAAACAAGCCCGAATTCTTGAGATTTGCAAGACGCGCAAGCGCTGAGGCTAATTAGTGGCTCGCAGCAGCGGCGCGTGCTGAAAAAATATACTTCAAGATGGGCCAGTGGAAGTGATACAAGCGGTATTTGAATATATAGATGCAAGGGACAGTGAGCGATGCTGCACCTGCTACCAAGAGTCAGCCGTAATAGCCACAGAAATGTCACGGCGTCGTATGGTACGCTCGATGGCAAAAGTTTACGGACGCTTTATAGATTTATGATCCGCTCCAATTGTGATTGTAACACGCTCAAAACCAAGTTGCAGTTGGATCTCCAAAATTTGATCAAAGGGTGATATCAAAAAGTTGTTAGATTCCAAAATCTTTTTAAATAATAAATTTATGTCTGAAAAAAATTTAATAAATTGTATAAAAAATGTATATTTATTTGAAAAATTGAATCACATGAAAAGTTTAATGGAAATTGAAAGTTTAAAAAAAATTTTCATTGATAATATTTGAATATAAAAAACAGCACTAAAAATATTTTTTAACAAATTTTGAAAATTAAAAAAGTGAAATTTACAAAGTAAAAATTTTATTTGTTTGTAAAAACTTTTTAATTGTTAAAAGTGTCTTTATTGAAAAATAAAAATTTATGAATATTGAACATATTTTCTGACTCATTTACTTTGACATAAATAACTAACAAAGTAAAAAATTTAGATTTATATTGAAAAAGAGAATATGAAAAAATAGCATGTAAAATGCATGTCGTAAGGAATACAAAATCATATTACAAAAGTACTTACGATACAATAAATAACTGTAAGTGACACATTACTTGCATTAAAGTATGTAGAATCTGAATTCTAGCGTGATGTGATTTAATTAACAGAACCTTAAAGTTGATAGGTTTATAACGACTCGTTGCAATGATATAAAAATATTGAAATATTTTCATAAATAAAATTGTTGTTATATAATGGGTAAAGTGATCTAAAATGTATGTATATCTTACTTGCGATTTCTTGACACATACAAACACGTAACATAAGATACATTTTATATTATATAAAAATTTATTTCTGCACGAGATATTTTCATATTTGTACGAACATTATTGTAATATTATTCAGTTCAATTATGCGAACCTTACAATGTACCATTGGATCGTTACAATATATTTCGTAAATTTATGGTAATGTCTGTATTGGTTAGAGTTTGAAAACAAAAATTATAATATTCATATTGCACGATATCATTTTCTCACTGCAGATTATATTTCCATCTCAAATCGGTTACATTAACATTACAATATTTTTCATATTTTTACTTATACAAAATATGAAAATATCTTTAAAAATAATTTTCTGCCCTTCTCTCACCAACTATATATAATTTCAAAATATTTATATCACATTTGTAAAAATTCAACCCCTCATGCCAAAATTTATAATATCAAAGAATGATATTTTTTAAATTCATATAAATTTGACAACCAAAGTTATTAAAATGTTTAATTAGTATAAATCATAAACATGGATATAAAAATGGTAAAGTTGGATGTAAAGTGGAAATTGGCTAGTGAAATGATTGTGATATTGATCGATGTTATCTGAACTAGATGAACGTTGACAGAGACCTTTGAAGCGGGATTTTTGCGATAGAAATGTGCGTGAATGGACGAAAGTACGAGGCACCTGCTGATCCGCAGGGGTCCATAGCACGTGCATGTGCACACATGCAAAAAGCAAGCGTACTCTGCCAACGGGTAGAACAGAATTTAAATGAATTGATGGTCGATCTCGCATAAGACTCATAGCCTGTTAATTGGCAGCTTATAGGCGAGCGGGCGACCCTCGTTAGTAAGCGGAGCATATCTACATTGCTGCGTGCTTGCGTGGACATCAGCATAGTACATGTGTTTTCATGTATTTTCATACACGGCTGTGTCCCGATAGGGAAAGCCGTCGTTCCCCCATTATTCTTACAGGTGTATCGTCATGTGTCATTCGGGCTGATCGAATATGCAGCGAAAATGGCTCAGCGAGCCGTAACACGCTTTAATGACATGTAATCTAACTAAACTAACTAATGTCCCCTCGAGTACACGAACCGCGATTGAATAATTTGATTGTTCCACCGGCGATGTGTAACGTTTAATTCGAAAACCATTTTCGACTAATCAGCCGTGATTTTTTTCTTTCAAGAACCAACAGCCCCGGCCCGATTGAAGTTCCTATTACTAATACCCGAAATCACAGAGTTTCTTCCCCCGGACTCGGATAATGACGGTTCTCGGCCGTGCCGCCGACATCGGTGCCAAATTACAGCAGCCTCATCCAAAACGATAATTGACTCGTCAGCTTCCGAACACGTGTGTCGTCAAAATGGCGGCTCCCAACGGCCAGGAGAACGCGCCAGTCTCTCGAGAGAGTGAGTCACACGAATAATCGGCCGCTTCGATCTCGGCACCGGGGATGCGCGTCCTCCCTATTTTTACGCGACTCCCACATGGGGAATCACTTGACCAGGCGTGGGCCACGAAACAATTGGCCTTCCACCCACCAATCATTCTTTCCGCGCCAACTCCCGTGGACGCCGCAGATTTACGATTTTGCTTGAATTATAGCCAATTAATTGGACGGCCAATTCCAACTTGACAGAGTCGACTTGTTATTCCTCTTCGGCGATGCTCAATTTTGTGATCCCAACACTTCTTTTCCCCCCTCTCTTACCTCTCCTATTAAAAATCCAGAATAAATATGTGTGAAATATGGTACATACATCTACAAGTATTGTCACACTGATCTGTCTTGGGTTTCATATGTTTGCTCGTCGTGAAGGTGGCTGCGGAAGCTCACAACAAAGACATCCGTCTATTTGTCTCTCGTTCTGGCGTTCTGCGCCATTTGCGGTAATTCATTAATCGACCCGGTTTCGACACTTGGCCTCTGCTGCCAAACCGCGCCATCGTCGAGAAATTAGGTCGTTGGGACCCCAACGACGGTTCTAATAACTCACCAAACACCCCAGGAATGCTTTTTGATAAACAGCCTCATTGGGTGGTCTATTGGCGTGACGCCTGGGCGGGGAACCTATCGCGTAATGACACGAGTTTGTGTGCACATCCTTTCCCGATTTTTGAGTTTGGCGCGCGCCCCGACGACCTAACGAGGAAACGCGTTAGCGGCGCTGATAGCATCTGGATGCCAGGTTTCGGGCTTGGACACGGACCCAGGATCGTCATGGTAGTGGTTGGAAGAAATAAATGTACTTTGAAAATTAATGATCGCGCGACTCCGTCTAGTCTGGGCGCAGCCGAAAGTTAGAGGGGGGCAAGTGTAAAATAAACCGCAAGACTTACTATTTCAAGAGTTGCACTTCGATAATGGGGGAATTGTGACCAACCGAGTGGAAAATAGATCTCTGATTAGGCAGTCATCGAGAAAACATGTTTGGTCTTGTATATCAACACTAGTAAAAATGATTTTATACTCAAACATACAATGTTATATATAAAGTTAATTTAATAATGATAATAATAAATTTTGAATGTTGTATACAACTATATATAAAGAAAATATTTATAATGTATAATTGATGGCTCTTGCGAAGTATTTCATTTTAAAATATCATTGAAAAATGTTTTAATTTATGAATGTTGATATTAATATAAATTTGAACGAATACAAAAAATTTTTTACAATGTTTTCAAATATTAATACCGTTCTATGATATTTTGAAACAAGATACTTTTTGAAAGAGTCATCGATATAAAATAAATGTAATTTAACATTTAAACTGTATATGGTAATCTTTTTTACCTTGTATTTTCAAACTAGATTTTTATATATTTACATTATTTCAATTTTATTGAAAATCAATTGAGAAATGTTTATTTTATAGTTCTTTATCATTATTATTAATTTTATATATTTCATTTTGTTGTGTTCAGTTGAATTCAGTATACGATTTCAAACAATTCTTTGATTTTCTCAATAAAAGTAATAATAATAATTTTGTTAATTATTTTTGTTCTGTTTCAAATGGACGGAGATGATTCAAGTTGGAGATAAATCGCAAGTTTCCTAGTGTTTTTGTTCGTCCATCTGGTGACTATCGGAAAGCAATTTCAAATTTCACGAGGCAAGAAGCAACACCCTGACTGCTCTCGGGGTTGAGTCTCAATCTTGCGGATCGCCGGTTGAGAACGGTAATAAATTCAATGGAACGGCAAACACAACAAACCGGCGACCGCTGAGTGTATCGAAAGCCAAGACCTTAAATCACGCGGGAGATTTACCGTACCTCGCAGTCTGTTCCGAGAGGCCTGGATAAATAAACAAATACAGATTAGTTTGCGCGCGCGAGATGCGCGAATAAATCATTCCGTAACTCGTTACGCGCTTGTCTAAGTGTGTTGTACGCACCCACATAGCTAATGGCGAACATGATAATATGTGTCCCAGTCAATATCTGATGTGTTATTAATTGACTTATCGACAAAACTTCGCGTTCCAGCTGGTCTATCAACTCCCCCCCCTCCTTTTCCCTTGATAAATTTCAACTTTGCATGAGATATCCATCAGATTATTTTTCAGCATCTGAAGGAGTTAAAAATCATTTTTCCTCATAAATTTCTACAGAGTTTTCTTTGTAGAAAATGAAGATGTTGGGGAATTTTTTTTTCTTGTAAAGATAGTTTTTTTTTCGTGTATTTTTAGAATTTTGACATTTGAGCCGACAGGTTTGAAATGATTTAAAGTAGCCGAGTAACCTTCAACTATATTAAATAAAGATCAGGAGAGATTACCGATAATCTAATAATCTGATCTGACCACGTTCTCAGTTCCATTCTTTTGTCATAATTTAACTTGAAGTAAAACAAGAAACAAACGTGTAGTATCGGATGACATGTGTTTGGTTAAACTAGCATTAGATGGAATCACGTTTGATTAATGAGTTCTTTACTTTCTCAAGTGTTGAAGATTGTGGCTGACGCTGTGGTACTATTACGTTGGAGACGCCAAGTCCGCGGTTTCCCGCGAGTAATACATTGTGACTCCGCGACGATCTATCACTAAATCATCCACCGAAAGTGAACAATGCATTTATTTTTATGAAACATTTAACTGGTCTTAAAAATCAGATGCAGTTTATAAATAAGATGTTTGATGCGATAACGGTCTACGTCACATGGCATTGCATGTTCCTAGAATTGAATATGAATATGTATTTATATACTTTCTGTCTCCGTTGAATTATTACCATATTGAAATAATATCTAACTATTTTCTAAGCATAATTGGGATAGAACGTTAAATAGAAGGATGATCATACGAGAGATAAATATAAAGGTTTCAAATGCTTTCATTATTTTTAACTACAAAACAATATTTTTCTATCAAAATAATTGGTCAAACGGAATGAAGTATAAAATATATAAAATTATATACAAACTATAAATTTGATAAGAATTATTCTTACGATTGTTTTTGTAAAAGACGCTATCGCATTTTACGTGAACAAAATTGATGGAATAGTACATTCTCAGTTAGCGAGGAGTTAATAAAAGATACCGTTGAAGGGTTTGTCTTCGTTTCTTATTCGGTGAATGACAAATGCTGGTGGTGATAAGGTTGGTTCCGGTAGAGCGTTGCGGAGGCGATACGAGAACTTGGCTTGTCTTGGTAATGGTACATACATATACGGTGTCAGGAGAGCGTCGTCCCGTCGACTATATGGCGTGTGTGGTCCTCAGCAACATCCTTTTGAATCCTTCGCACGTCTTCCTCCTGCCGATTCTTTATCCAGCCACTGTGTTACTGGCGTCCTTTTCTCATTTCTCGGGCCCTGTGCTACGTCTGCAATCATTTGTTTGTTGCTGCGTCATAAAATGCTGCGTTTCAGGTTGACATCGAACGAGATAAGATTTTCGTACCTACAAAGATGATCGATGGTCGATTCGCGTAATCTAAGAAAGATACATGGACATTGCATCTGGGTGATACTGTATCTACAAATTTAACATCAGTGCTTTCTCAGCCAAGATAAAAAGATGAATCAGAAATATTAACAAAAATCATCGTACAAAATAGATATACACTAAGAAAAAAATTTTATCAAATCCTTACTATAATATATAAAAATGAAAGTATGTTTGTTTGTTTGTCAGCGAAAAACTCGAAAACTAAACGATATATTTGAAATAAAATTATTCATGGCTATTCTTTAGCATCACAGAATTAAAATAGGCTACTTTAAAATTTGATTTGAGAAGTCTTTTTCAAAAAAATTTCAAAAATATTATACTTCAACTTTTTTCGGCGACAAATTTTGTTCCGTGTTTCGATGGATTATGTTCAATGAAAATATCAAATTCAACATCAATTGGGAAAATTAATACTTCCTGATTCAATACATAATAAAACTTATCAAAAAAATTGTAATTTACGTTAATTTTTGAACAAAATCTTCAAAAATCCAGAACTGAAAAAAATTTGTCCAAGTGGATATATTTTGTTATACTAGACATGAAAATAGAAATATTTTTTGTTACGTCGAAACGTTATATAAATAACAAAGACGGAGACAAGACTCAAAAATTTTAAGATAAATCTTAACCATCTTTACTATAATAGTATATAAAAATGATTCTAACGTAATATAAAAATTATGCTAAATGATAATTAAAATTGAATCGTGCAATGAATTTTCAATTATTCCAAGGTAATATTGTTTTGGTTGTGTTTTTGATTGACTTTTTTCGATTTTGATACTCACAAACACAAACATATTCTTTTTCATATCAAAGTAAAAGTTGTGGAAATTAAAACAATTGTCCACTTATTGTTTTTAAATTTGATTTTGTAGTGACGTTATCCTGCATTTAATAGTGCAGCGACGCAAATATGCGTGCGAAGCACGCATTTTTAGCTAGTATTATATAATTTATAGATGAAAATTTACTGAACTGTACAGTATATGGGGGACGAATCTAAAATTCAGGGAAAAATATTGAAACTTATAAAGCATCAAAAATGACTAAACTAATATTAATTTTTCATGTTCATTCATCAAAGTTTGCTGTAAGTTTCAATAATTTTGAACGAATTTAAAAATTTTCCCCCATCCACTGTACAGTTGAATAAATTTTGATAGAACTTTTTTCTCCGTGTAAAAATTCGTTTTTTCATAACTATTAGAAATGTATTTTTCAGATTGAGATATTCAATTCTTTAAATTTAAATTAAATACTTGATGAAGTCACAAGTGAATAACAGACGAGACAAGTTTTTGAGGTCAAAACAATAGATCTGAGAATTGGATCCGATTGTTGGTGACGACGTGTAGACCATAATGAATTCAGATTCAAAGTTGTTCCCGAGGCCTTTTTTTCTTGTCGTCAACTTGATGACTCCACGGGAGGCGCTTGCTGCTCGCCAACTTACAAACCACTTTACAGATCGTTACTTATGAGCCGAGCAAAGCCACATAAATTGGTCATAGAAAAAGCAGTATCTCAAGCTCCATGGGAATACGAATATCGACTGACCGAGCGCGGGTCAAAGGTCACCGTAAATACATCGCCATAAACACCTGACGCAGCTTGTCGTTTCTTGCCCACGTTGAGATTGATTGCAACTGCGATCTCACGACTTACATGAATGAACTCGAATGATACCCATTGAACACGCCAATTTAAATATCTTCTTGTGAATGGGTTATGTAACATGAACAGTAGTGCTGAAGCTCTTTACTTCTTTTATTTTTGGTTCTTTTTTTTTAGGGTTTGTATTTGTTTTTCGTGTATTTTGGAAACATGTAACCGGATAGGATTTTGATAAATGCGTATCGAGTGAGCACGAAAATAACTCAAATTCCGAGACACGCCTCGTCTTCCGCCACGCGTCATTAGCCGAGAGCATCATCATAGAATTGGCGATCTCACGTGTGAACTATAGTTGCCCTAGGAGGGTCTGGCCTGTCAAATCCGTGGCCGACCCTCCGCTGACACTTTGGTACACACGGATGAAGGATCGCGTGACACCGACTCGCCAGGCGCCACAGCGTCGTCAACTTCGTGCAACTTCTGTCTTTCAAATAAGCCGCAAAACCCTAATTTTGTTACTCCCAGATAAGCACACTTTTGCCCATTCACTGGTTTCGACAAAATATACCTTCTTTTGTGTTTGCCATTCATTAAACCTAACCCAAATCTATGCCAAAAAGGAAATCATAAACCAGAAAAAAAAATAGTTGTAATCCTCGGTTCTCCTCTTTTTCTCTAATTTGATTTTTTAAATTGATTTTCCACTAAGGGTATGAATCTTTGAACAAAAAGAAAATGATATCCGTCTTTTGTTAGAAATCTCCAAGCTAATGATTAACCGTGCAAAATATAATGGCATCAATATTTGTAGCTGAGTTACATGATACGGTATTATTTTGCTGAAAATTTAAATGAAAATGTAATGAAACGTTATATCTAACTTCGTGAATTGATGCAATATTGTTGACGCAGCGATTATGCTATGTAGCATAAATTGCGTGTCAAATTCAATGTAGCAGTTTTGACAGACTCCGCTCAACTAACAATGCCATTTGGGCCCTTCAAATACACTCGATCGTAGATCAGTTGGCTTTATTCATCCCCTCGATGTTACTTAGTTATCCTTCTTACAATGTACTCCCTCCTGTAACCCAGGTGTTCTCGCCATAGAGCCACCAGAAAATTTATACGCAATCGACGGGTATTTTCGCCTAGATATTTCTCTCCGACGTATTCTCATGCTAATTCAATGTATACAAATTAAAATTTATCCAAAACTTACTGAATTGTGCCACTTTGATGAGCTCCAAAATAGTAATGTTATTATCATCAACTTCCAATTCGTTTAGAATTAGAATGTGTTACAAGAGAAGCTAGGAGTGTCCCCTGTACCACAAAAAATGACAAAAAATTACGTTATGTTAAAAAAAACTAAATTCACACGATAAACGACTGTTTCCGAGTCCATCGGTTTCCCCAATATTTGCTGAAAAATTGTGAGAACAGTGATCAGGTCACGTGTGAGAAAGATCAGGGGTGATAATTGATGAAAAAAAACCACATGCAAATTTGTAACTGATATTAAAGCACGTCGTTTAGGGTAACTCGTGAACAATTAATCCCATAAATTTGGTATTTAGAAAAAAACAAACAATATTAAGTTGGATGAGATTTCCATGAAGTCTAATAAAAAATGTTATATATGCAGATGTAAACAAATCTATGGTGTATATATGATCAATGTATATAAGTTAATATTTATATATACTATTTCACATTTGTTATATACATATGAATATATATATGTGCAGCATATTTTCTTGCTTGGGAGGATGAGATATAAATTGAATAGCAGTGCACTTGTAAAAATGATCTAATTTCGTATATGAATAGCACGAAGAGACGCTTGTAATAAAATATATATTTCGTACTGCAACAACTTTATAAATTGTCACCCTCGGCGAGTGATGGGGTGAGAATTACGCGACAAAATTCTAGCTTCGCTATATACCGAGCGAATGTACTTTGTACGTGGGTATATAAACGTATATATATGTATATGTCCGTATACCTTTATGTATTACATAACATACAGCCAGCACTGTTGAGAATACGATCGATGGAGGGAGAAGCGAGGCGGTACTCCAATACAGAGGCTGGGGAGCGTCGCTTCGCGTAACGAAGGTAATTTTGCTCTTCGGACGATGAACGAGCGAACGTAAGAAAAGAAAGAAACTGCACGAAGTAAAATTCAAGAAAAGGATGAGAGAGAAGGTAAAATACAAGGCGAGGAGTGGTTGCTGCAGCAGGAGGGTGAGAACCCGGTGCGAATAAAAACCAAGTGTGCAAAAATTATCGGATTCGAATACGATGACGCTCTAATGGATGCTTATAGGATATTAAAGAAGTGCCCAAGGAGAGAGCAAAAAAATACCGAATAACTGGATTGAAGATTCTGGTAGTCGCAATTCCGTTTCGCGATAAGTCGTTATTTCAGAATCGTGATTTATTTTTAATTTGAAAAAAAAGCAACGTCGGAAAAACGAATTCGAGTTGATTCGGTTTTAGAATTTTTTTATTTTCGTAGCCCAATTAGTTGCTGAAAAGTTCCCTCGCCATTTTTCCGATGACGTCAACACTCTCGGTTTCACCTAAAACTGACGCTAACGAGCACATGGAAGTCACATGGAAGGAAGGCGTCCTTGCGAGTGACGTTAGCTTTTCACAAGCTCCGAACTTTTCGAGTGGATGAATATGGCATCGCATTCAGCTACGTGATTGGCTTTGGTTTTTCAACTTGTTTGTCATTTTCAAAAGTAAAGATATTTTTTTTTGACAAAAAAAAAAAAAGTTCGATCAAAAGCTCAAAACATGTAACGTCGAAAAAGGGGGGAGGAGGAGAAAAAAAGTCTCGATGAAGACACAAAATTGCCCACCGTAAATAATGTGACTGATGTTTATAATTATGTTCTGTAAACCGCCAACTGGTTTCATTTCCATGCAATAAATAGCCGGAGCAACCCATCGCCAGACAAAGGAACCAAGGTGTCACTTTTATGGTGCTCGAAAGTTCGGTCGAAAGGCATGAGTTACAAAAACTCGCTGAAAAAATGGTAAATGAAAAAGAATATTTAATTGCGGTGGACATAAATTCCTTTGATGTCAGTCAATTTGTTAGGCGAGTAGAAAACCTTAGAAAGGGTGACTCAGGGTTGGTGTTGCGTTTATTACCGTATTATTGGTCGAGGGGTAGAACCGTGTGCGAATGTGTGATGTACCTTAAACTGTTTATCCACAGTTATAAAACATACTTCTGAAATTACCATAAGCAATTAACAAAATAAACTCAATGAAATGATTATCTAAGGCTGTTGTACCTTTTATCGACCACTGTAACTATTATTGATATATTTATTTTATTAACTCTATTAAAAAGGATCATATGTTGTCAAGATATAAGACATATATTGACCATACATAGACAATATATTGATTGTTTTCAAAAATTGCTAATATATTGTCAATATTGTTCATATATGAAAAATATTTGAACTTGTATGATCAATATATGATCTTTTTTACTAAGGAATTTATCCACTTGTAATATCATAAAATATGAAACTGCGAATGTGTGAACAGATAAAAATTTATTAAATCAATTTCAAACAAAATATATATTCCTATATATATTATTAACTGTCGATAATAAATACAACTGTTTTAGTATAAAACTTTTAAACTTTGCCAGAAGAATTTAATGTTGAAATCATAAAAGAAAAACGCACATTTGGTTTCACGGTAAAAAGAAAATATAATGAACGAAATTTGACTCATGAATGTCAGACTGATAAGAGGAAAGGTTGGTAATAAAAAGGTATTATGATGTCTTTTTTAGGGTCTGAAAAATCTCTCGAGGTGATCTCAGATGACGGCTGTCGGGATTCGTTAGTGAAATTCTGGTGAATGATGTTGTTGGAATAATCGTCGGAAAACACGAGCTTTATTTATCTATTACACGCGACCCGAATCAAATCGCAAGGATTACGCGGAGCATATGTTGGGGATTCAAGCCCATGGGGGTTGCGGCTATAAAAGTGGGCTACCCCCCAATTACTGGTAGTCCCTTTAGCCGCTTCCTAGTCGAGGGTTCAACCCCGAAACTACTTCATTACGCAGACAGCCGTGTTGACTTGTATTGTGTTCCGCTGAAGAAGGGTGGCTCTCCAAATAATATCTGTGACGAATCGCTTGCACTTCTTCTGGTTCCCTTTACACGTTCAAAGTCTCGAGCGCTCCCTCGTGTCTTCGGTACGATCCAATGGTTCTCTTAATTTTGATCCGCTACTACGGACCAGAGCTGGGGAACACCTGCAAAACATTTCCACACCGTGATGCTCCTCAAAAGCTCTATCTATCTCCAACCATCAGAACCTGGAAAAAAAAGTTGTTGATTAGAGATTTTAAAACTGTTGACTTCAAATGGCAAGAACACTTTGATCCATGGCAAGCAAATAGAAAATGTTGTCAGGACGATTGGGGCTCTTCGATCGAGGGGACTAATAATAATTGTTGATTCTAGCTCGTCCTACCAGGCAGCCAGTCGGGTGCGACTAAGCATTAAATCAAATACATTTCAATCTCGAGTGTAAACAGATAATCTGAGCAGCTGTCACCTGTTGTGAGATGTCGACCAAGTGGAATTGGCAGTCTTGGCGACTGGTAATCCAAATCGGCAAAAATATTTCGAACCAGAGACTTTGGCATGGAAACGATTTCTTTTTAAAGATTCGGATAATGTATGCGACGTGTAAGCACCTCCTGACGATGGTTTGTTTCATAAATTATCATTTCATCTTACAACCGAAATGGGCTATTTTTCTTGGAATCATAATATCAGTTGGTGTAGTATGGCCGGCAAGATTTACGGATTCTACGGTACGCCAAGAAGCGGGCAATGAATTCTCATACAAGCGTCACCGCGTCAGAGCTGTGACAACATGATCGATGGAAGTCAAAGTCGCGAGGTCAGCTCTACGCGACCGAAAAACCGTGAGACCACTCGGCGACTTAATTTACGCAACTGCGCTTGTTACAATTGTCTGTCCAAACCAGGAGAAAGGCTCGGATTCATTTCAGTCACCCGGACTTGATAACCAAAGCGGATCTCAGATATGTACAAAGTGCAAAAGATAATTTACAGGAATTCCGTTCCGAAACGAAGCCGATTGAAAGGTGACGAAAGGTTGTATTGTTGGGTTGAAAATAATAGCGGCGTGGATGTTATTTGCATCAAATCTATCAGTTGCTCGAGCTGACAATAAGACAGATTACTGTAAGGCTATGGAGAATAATTGCGTCACGCGAAAGAGCAGATACCTTTGGGACGCGCGTTTTCAAAAAGTCCGCTATGCACCGCGCTCCAAGCAGCGTCCCGGGAGATTTATTATGAGACGATGATTAGGCGATGCATGCAGTTAAACGACGCCTTTATGATTCGCAAGACTCGCTCTTCGAAGTTTGATTGAGACTTGCACCATTAATCAGCAACATTGCGCATCCACCGGACTATCCGCAGTTTTATTTTTTTATTATGTTTATCGAAATCATTCAGCGACTGTCCTCGTCTTTTATGTTTCGTGGGTCGCATGTATACATTTTGTTCGGATATTTTTGCAAAATCAGTGCAAACGCAAACTGTCGCATCACTCGGCAAGGAATTTTAAGTAGAATTCCATCCAGCTATTTTTTTTTTTTCCACCTGAAAATTGATTATTTGTTTTTCTTATTACTTTTTGTTTTATTACAATTTATACAATTAATTTATATTCAGCTTTTTATATACCTACAATATATTTTACAACTTTTGCTGTTCATTGTTTTACATATTGAAATGAAAAATTATTATTAATATCATCCCTAGTGAAAAGGATCATATATTGTCCATACATAATACATATATTGTCAATGTATTTTCAATGTATTGACAATATATGAACAATGTATTGACCCATACATAAACAATATATTGCCAATATACAATCCATATATGAAAAATATTAAAAAATATATGGTCAATATATTATCAATATATTGGCATATATTGCCAATATACTGACAACGTATTGTCAGTATATTGTTCATATATTGTCAATATATGATTTTATGAAAAATAATATATTGTCAATCTATTGATAATATATGGACAATATATTATCTTTTTTCCTAGGGATTTGTTACAATTTAGTTATAATTATTTTTCGTTTGTCTTAAAGCGTTTTGATTTTGTTTACGTTTAATGTTCCCACAGATTTCTTTTTTAATTATTATTATACCCTGGTACCGATCAAACGTGTACTCATTGGAAATGTGAATACAAAGCACAATGGCACAAAGGCTTGCACTATCCCTTTCGGGAAACAAAAACAATACGTGATACAAAAAATGAGGTGTACTTTCTTGATGAGGCAGATAGGGCTGTCGCTGACACATGTACACTATTCTATCTTGAATGAGCGGTACCGTGACGCGAGATCATCCAAAAACTTCCTGGAGCGTTTCGACCTCGGAAGGAGATAAGAGCGTCGGCATCTTTGAGTCGCTACCGGCAGGAGAGCGGGCGCCTTGTAGCCGTTGGCCCCAAACTTGATCGGATTTCGACAAACCGCGATCCGTTCCGCAGTCATGCTTTTCGACAATTTCAACGCAGCTAAAAAGATAAAGAATTGCATTAGTAAGATTCGATTATGTGCGACACTTTTTTTTTTTTTCATTTTGACAACACAGGTATGCGTCTGGGGATAATTGTGACATTAGGGTAATTTGTATCTGTTTTATATTTTTATAATATGAAAAAATTAAAATGCATTGAAACTAATTTTTTATTCACATCTGTAGGTTTTAGCATAAGTGAGAGTGAAATTGAAAGTGACAACAAAATTTGAAGTGCTCAAAACGTTGTTGACATTTTTTTTGTGTTGTAGGATAAAATGTAGATAAAAGTATTTGGAGAGAAAGAAAACGTACTGCTCAGTCATTCAGAAACTGCCGTTTAATACCCCAGCATTAGCAAAGGTCGGGATATAAGGTGACACCCGAAAAGGCGGACTTGACAAGATTGTCCTGAACGCGACTACCTGCTTGTTGGCGCTTGGCGCGTTGGTCCTCAAAGTTGGGAGCTTGAGAGACAGGATGACTTTCTGAGGCGAAGAATTACTCGGCGAATTCTTCGCTGAGTTTTGTAGCTCCGCGAGTCATCTTTCAAAGCCTACCGTTCAAAATCTCATATCGCATCTTGTAATGATAATTGTTTCAATTGTCTCATCGTTGATTGATCTTGTTCTTCCAACTGGCTCGGACTGAAAACAAAAGTAAAATATCAACAAAAACAATTTGTACCAATTATTTACAATCATTTCAATCTGAGTAAATAAAACAACAATAAATAAATACACAATTTCTTTTGATTTTTCATGTTTTTCTTTGTTTGTTTGTTTGTTTTTTTTTTCTCTCGAAAAATCATCAGAGTGGAAAATACTTCATATATCAATTACACAAAAAATCAAGATAACGCTGAACTCGCAATTATTTTTTCTGTCCCCGGGTCCTTTAAATAATTATATTATTATTTCTTGCCCCTTGCTCAAGTTGTAATTATGTTTGTTCATCTTGTTCTGTTGCTTTTTAATGATTATTTTGTTCGTTTTTGATCGATGAAGATCACATTTTGTTTCGTCGAATGCTACAAAACAAATGAGAATTTCACATTTCCGTCCTTTCAAGTACACAGTATAGGTAATAGTGGCAGCGTGACGCATTGACAACGTACACGCAACCCACCGCACTGTAATCGAAAAACCTGTATGTCATTATCCCGGTCGTTTATTTCGTCTTCGTTTTTTTTTCTTGCGATTTGCCACTGCTTATAACTAATTGTGCTTTCTAGGAAGATATACAATCTGAAAACCTAGCGCACTTGCTAACTTTCGAAAAATATAAAACCGCGCTCTTAGGCGCACGCAATGATGATTTGCCGAATTCAGGAAGAAGTAGATCAGACCAAATCAGGTAGCACAATTGAATTCTCGAAACGTCTTAGGCGTCTTCGTGACACACAAAATTGTTTGACCGCAAAACAAAACAAACAAAATTATAACAAAAGAAGCAAAGAGAGAGAGAAAGAGAGAAAAAGAAAGAATTCAGTTTAGAAGATCCTACTGTTTTATTCGATCCTTTAGATTTCGAAGGACATCATCAGATTGTGAAACTTTTAGTGTTACAGCCCGCCTTAAAACTACGAATGGGATGATTAAATGTTACAATTAAAATGGCTAGGTTCAAGTCGAAAATTTTATTCCTTTATTGCGCGTCATATAACCCGTTTCATACAACATAATAGTTTCCGAAAATGTAACCATTATTGCCCGTCATCACCGGACAAAAGTTGGCACGAATTTTTGCAAAAATTTCCTCAACTCATTCTTCGTTATTGAACACTTTGCGAACCATCAAACATTAAATTTCCCATTCCTGAATCAATCATAGAAGTACTCTTCTGTCAAATGTCAATAAATTTCACATGCGTAAAGGTTGTTGTTGTTGTTGTTTTTTTTCAAATCCCACTATATTAACAGCCTACGAGTGTTCTTTTTTCTCCTCTCATCAGCTGCCATTAAATGACCTCTATAAATTCATTACAGTTATAATCCGCTGTCGAATAATTTTACATCCACTCAAACTGGCAGAGATGCAAAATGTTGTTCGGTCCCTCTCTGTTTCCTCTAGCCCATTCATGGATTGGAATCATAAAATAGCAAGCGTTTTAGCAAACTCGCGCGAAACCGATATTTCATAAAATCAATCACAGACACTCGAAGCATTAGCGCATAAATCATGCGAGCGAGTGGCTATCACGCGTTCGTCTGCGCCAAGACCATGAAACACGTCAGAGCGGAAGATAAATTTGTGCTGAGGTTAGCGCAAGCAAGCGAATTCGAGAAGGGAGTGTCTATGCATATAATATGACGTGGGACCGAAAGGGCGACCGATAGTAAATTGAAATAATTCTCCGGATGAATCGCCTTTGGGTCATCGAGGACTGAGTCGAGGAGGAATATAAGCAGGCCGGTGAAACGACTAGCCATTTCAGAACTTCGTGACGCTGTAGCCGTAAATCGAGGCGAGTTGATGGCACATTGATTGCCTTTCATCTCGACGTACGAAACTCAAAGCATCCTCTCTGTGACTTCCATCTACATCCGAGCGTTTTGCAATTATTAGTTCAAATTTTATTGGGGGATGAATTACAACCGAGATTGACGAATAGATATCAATACAAACGAGCAGCTAAATTAACTAAGTTGTAACTCAGAGCTAAACAGCTGTCACAATTTGAACGTTGCATAATTTGATAGTTTTATGTTGTTTCGCGGATTTTTTTCATTCTGCCGTTGGAAATTGTATACTGTAACAAACATACTTAAAAATCACAGTGAAACTATACATGTTCAGTGAAATGTTCTTTTTCAATCTTATAAAATGTCTGAAGAAATAACAAGAAATGACTAAGTGGACAGAGTTCTTTTTAAACAACCAATTTGAATAGAAAAATTTCTTAAACTGACTTTGCAGTAGTGAAATTATCAACAACAAGAAGTAATAATAATCAATTTTTTTTTAGTATGTTCTCTTAGGACTACTTTTTGTCTGCAGAACTGAGTTACTAAATTTGGAAGAGTGTGAGGATATAATAATATTATATTGTAATGATGAAAATCCATCGGATCGTAAAACAATTAAAATCAGCAGAAGAACGAAGTCGAATCCACCTTCGCACCTGATAGCTGAACGGTCTCCATTAGTTGAGGCCCGTAATTTACGTATTTGTTCTTCGGCTTGTAAATCTTGGCTTCGCTCGGGTTAACCGAGGCGCCAACGTGCAAACGACCATCCAATATGGATAGGAATGCATGACGTTACCATAATATTAATAGTTTATTTACCAAAGCCCATACGTCACCGGACTCACGCACCCATCGGTGTGTGCGTGTATTAGCACACGACTTTGGAGCGAGAATTACATCTGGACGCTCGAGGCGAAGTGCATCGCTGCTAAATATTCTTATATTCCTCTGCAGCCGAGGTTAAGCGAGGTGCGCTCTCCGGTCGAGTTGTCAACGAGAATTATTGATGGCAGAATGCACTGCTTATAGCACTGCCCGCAATAAAAGTCCGAAGCTCGCCGAAATAGATGCGAGCCAACTGAAAAAGTACCTTTTTAACGAGCGCACGATATATCACCAAAGCAAAGTATACCTTTTCCTTCCTTTATATATGTTCCTGTTGAATTCGATCGGTTTGTAATATGACATCTCGTATAGGATGTTTACAGTAGGACATCCTAATCTGCTCTTCAAAATTCATCTAGTCATAAAAATCAACAATGTTTGTTCTTTATTTCGTATTTTATATTTTTTGGACAATTATATTTTTTATTTAATTAAAATAAAACACTTTTAATATTGTACTGTTGAATTCGATCAGTTTGTGATAACGAAAATTCTTGTAGAAGATTTTTATAGTAAGATTTCCTAATCTCTAGTTTTTTTGTATTAGTATATATTTGTTCCAGACAAAAAATTTAACATTGTACGAAACTGGAAGGAAAGAAAAGTTTTCAAGAATATTATGAAATATTTGTTATAGAAAAAATATTGTTGTTTTTTGATCTTAACTCGTCATTATGAACAAACAAACATGCTAAATAATATAATATAATATAAATAATAAACAATTAAAATATATCTTAATATCTTAAAAACTAATTATATATATTCCGATTTTTTTCGAAAACAAAATATCGGTTTGTTTGTAAACAAAGCATGTAAACATTTCATACCGCCAAAAGTTTGTCTGTTGGTCAATACACTTAAAAAACAAACATAAAAATATACCTTGCAAAATCAAGATTAAAAAAATATCAAGACAAAATTATTGTTATGATGTCAGGTTTAAATCTTTCCAAGCCGAAACGGTGTTGCTGCAAAAAAGAATCTTTTTTTCTTAATAAGCAAAATTCCAGTCGGAACATCTCTTGCGCCCATCCACTTAACTTTTTTTTTCATCATTTGTCAAATTTATAAGACGGCATAATTTCTTACATACATCGCTTCCGAGAAAAGAGACGTGGAATAGGAAATAGGCGCAGAAAAAAGTTGTAGACGGACGTTCTTCATCATTGAATGCGCATAAAAAAACGCAGCGAGGCATCGTGGTGTCGCAAAACACGCGTCGTTCACGATTTGGTGGTTGCATATTAGAGACGCCTGGTCTGGCTTAAATAACTCGCGCAGTGGCGCCTTAACGCGCGAATAACTAACCTTTAACCTCGAACTAGAGAGACTGCAGTGACGGCGTGGGTGGCGCAGCACATTTCTTGCATGACTGATGTAGTGGCCTCGCTTGAAATTACTGTGAGTTAGTTGTAATTATTTCCGCCACCGACACCAAAACCTCCCCCCACCCCTCTCCCTCTTTTTCACAAAATACAAGTGCTTCGTTAATTAAAATGTTATCGAAGGGTGCCCCGGCGAGTTTGATATAACAAACTTGCTAGTACATGCACAATCAGATATCATCATTTTTTATACATACAAAAAAACAAATAAAAAACTGGTTTAACAACTTCATATTTGAATTCTGATTTGTATACATTTGAAAAATTGTTACTGAACTCAAATGATATTCTTATTTTTTTGTTTTGAGTTTGATATACCATTTTTGATATAAAAAAACAAAAACAAAACTGGTTGGAAAATGTCATAAACTTTTATATCCAAATTCTGATGGCTACTATAAATTTGAAAACTTGAAAAATGTTATCAAATTCGAATTATTTTTTTTATTCTCAACTTTTGTTTGTTTACTTACAAATTTTGTTTACGTTATTCTCAAAGGTCACGGTACAACAATTTAGAGTTTCTTAACCTCAACATTATCGGTGATTCAATAAGCTGAAAGTTGTGACTCTGAAAACGAAAAAAAAAAAATCTTAATGTTAATTAATAAGCAGTGGTTTTAAGAAAAAAAAGTTGAATTAAAAACTTAGCATTATCGGTTATTTACAGTTCAATGTCTTAAGTTAGCTGATAAATATAACTTCAGTAAAATTTTATTTTCTCTTTTTTTTTTCGTAATATGAAATTCACTGTAGTATATACTAATATACATAAATAAACGACGAATATCCGAAGTTGTGTCGTGTTGTTAAATTTAAGTTGTCGATTATTTATGAAAAATTTTCTTTGTTCGGTATTATCGCATCAGACTTTGGTATAATAATTTTTTTATGCGAAATAAAGTGAGCAGTCATTGGAGACGTGATGAAACATTTGTGCGCAAACGATTGTCTGAAAAACAAAGAAGGACGATAAAGTTGCAAAAATATCATCATGTTAAAATTAGTTAGACTGCCGATGCACGATGATAAAATGATCGGGTCGATAATATCAAGGTGTACTATATGTTATATCTGATGACGACTGGAAACGACGACTGAAGACTGGAGCAATGTGGCATAACCGCTGAAGAGGTGAACATTATCATAAAACAGGAAACTTTATGAGACACGACGTGTTTCGCGCTATGTCCGAAATGTGACTAGTCAGTATCCACGAGTGGCGATATCCCGTGGCGCCAAAGCTCGTTATCAAAATTCCATGACAAAAGCAGTTTTTTAATAAAATGAAAACTCGTCTGTATAAAGAATCATGACAAATGAGTATATCAAATTCGCTTTTTCTTTGGTAATAGGCCGCAAATTGAAGATATCAAAAATTGTATTAAAAAATCATCTGCATTCAAAAACAAATACATTAAAAATTCAATTTACATTTAATATACAAATGTTATATATTTTGAAAATATATAAAAATATCTGTTTTTCAGTGCTGTGTTTTCTTTGGAAGAAACAAGATCAAAATTGACGATCCTAACGATATAAAAAAAACTTGACATAACGTAGCATTCTAAAATTCTTACGCAAACATTTTACAGTTGACAGTTTTCTTTGATACTTGACAAGACAGAGTACACATTTCGATTCGCTCTCCAAATCAAAAATAGAAGAAAGAGTGTTATTTTTAGGTCCTATTAATTATTTCATCACCAATGAAAATGTTGAAAACAAGCTGAAAACTGACAGAAATTCTCAATGATTGAACCAATTTTTCCATCTAAAAAAAGAATCATAATAATAACTATTGGTTGTTCAAAATTTGAAATTCCAAATTTCGCATAACAGAAAAACAACCTCGTCACAATTGTGCCAACCTAGATGTTTTTTGCCAAATTGAGTAATTCATTGTCAGTCTCGTCGTCCATATACCAACATCATAAGGACACGACTGCCGTGACGATTTCCCATCAGATTACATGCATTTGAAATTTCTTAACAAAAGTACGAAGTCGTGTTAGGAGGCACAGTGTCGAATTTCACATAATGTTATTTTTCCTCGGTCAAGTACATTTTTTTTCATTCAATTTAGTCGTCAATTTAATTTCTTCTCTTTCAATGTTACAAACGGTCTGGAAAAAAAGTACAAAAGTTATTCGCTGTTAACATTTTCTAGAAATTACATCACAAAAAGTACTATAACAAGGCCATGAATATATAAAATCTGAATAAACAAACGAATTGCTATCATTTATTTGCGCAAAACAAATCGTGCTCATATTATATGATCAGGTTCCGTTTTTGAAAGAAGAAGATTGCCCAAGAAACATGATATGTTATTACATAAATTCTCCTCTATACTGTTATTTTATATGTACCTATTCTCCGCTTCAATAATTTTCAGTATGAAATTTTAGCTAACAAATATCATTATATTATTTAAAACTCGAACGATAATTTACAGGCCGAAACAATGATAGTATAGTATTACAATTATTATATCTCCTAATTGATTTCAAACTTTGAGAATATCTACATGTTTGTGATGGAGGTGATAAAAATCTTGTCTAATTTTGTATCTCGGCTGAAGGAAAATGTTTGTTCGGTGTCGAGGTGTAACTTTTTTTTTTTTATTTGTTCGCATGTCACATATTCGTAAGTAAGAAAATTCGTAGATATGCGAAATGTAAATAAAATAGCAGAAGTGCATTTAAGACATTAGGGCATGACGAGCGTGTGCAAGCCATACAGCAAAGTCGGATAGAGAAGACACGGGTTGATGAGCCGACGATAGCATCTCGTGGCGAGTAGGTTGCCGGCCGGCAAGCTCCCTATGAAGGAGCTCAGATATTATCATTGCGTTTCTTCTTCCTCGGCTGTGTCTTTGCTGTCGTGTCAAGGTCCGAGACTGTACACCGCTTATTGCGATGGACAACGCGTAATGTGCCGCAACGAGATATCAACAGACGCGATATTCATACCCCTTTTTTAACTCACGCATACACAAAACATGAAAATTCAAAAATTGTACCTAAAACAAAAACAAGACTTGGATTTTCATTAGTTTATAAATTAAACAAATTACGACAAATTTAAATTCAGTGTATAGGAAAATTGATCAAGAAGCTTTATTTTAATTATGAAATTGAATTCTACTATAATCTGATAATGAAAAATTGTCAAAAAAAGTATACTCAAAAAAATTGATGAAGAGAAAATGATGTTTCAAATTTTACTATATATTTTTCACCAAGAAGAAATTTCTTATATAAGTTACTTTATTTCTTTCGTGTTAAAAATTATTTTTTCTCTTGAATTTTGAGGTCAGTTGATAGTGACATTTTGGATTTCCATTTTTGTTTATATTTGTTATTGTGGAATCAGATTTTTCTGTTCCCAAAATTCTACGAAACTACTAAGTCACTTTACAATATTTCAGAAAAAACATTTTATTTTTCACTTGAATTTCGTGATTTAAAAACTTTGACATTTTTGTAGTAAATGATTGTACGCGTCTCTCGAAATTTCACTTCATTTGGAAACTCTTCAGTAAATTTGAATACTTATTAAAAATATTTCTTAATTCTGTAACGTACAAAAAATTTCGAAACAAAGTTGATCATTCGTACGGATAAAAATATTTCAAGTGATAAATTTGGTTTGATGTAAAGTATACAGCGGGGATGAGTTGAATGAAATTAAAAAAGGAGTAGCGCATAATTCGAAATGATGCAAGTAAGAATGAATGTTTTCAATTTGTATAAACATGTAGTCATGATTATAAAGAATTACATATACATATGTATCCGGTTTAGCGGAGGCAAACATACGGATTAAAGTGCGGACGCGTTATCTGATGCATCAAGCGCGCGAATATCTTTTTAGTTTCCGACGCCCAGGTCGTGATTACGAGCGGTCGATTGTCTGCAAATGAAACTGAAAAATGCAGCCGCATGTCCAAAAGGGGCTGCATGCTTATGTTCAATCGCTCAAACCGAGTCGGGCACTTGCATTACGTAGTTAATATAAAACAAGATTCGTTGCGATTCGTTTCGCTTCTTGAGCACAAACCGACATCGCAATCGATCCGCATCAAATAAGCCTCAGCATTGAAGAAAAAAATAAGATAAAACATTTTAAAAATGCATAAGACTCTATTTTCGCCGGTGCGCGCGAATACAAAATCGAATTCGAAATTACAAGACGAGGAGGCTCAGCTTATCTCCTCCACGAGCAAACAAATAAATACAATTAAAACGCTACGTGTGTGATAACGAATTTTAATTAATGCGAAACTTTGATGGGCTGATCCGAGAATAATAACCAAACCAAATTCTACTTGCAGATTTCATGAAATTGCAAAATTATATCATGCTGCCTTTTTTTTTTTTTTTTTCAATTACTTCTCTGCTTTTTTCAATCGCCATTCCGTAATTTTTCACGTTCCATTTCTTTAATAACTTTATACGTCATTTCAATTCCAGATAATTAAATTGCAAATTTGGCTTTTAATTTTTCTGGCATGGGTGTAACGTATTTGTTTATTTTCATTTGAACATTTTCCGTCATGTTACATTCTTTTTCAAACATTCATTTCACAGACTATTTTTCATAAGAATTGAAATTTATATCGAAACATTTGATGTTTATAGTTGAGTTAATTATTTGATGTTGCATTTTACAGTTTCACACATTACTATTCCTTTTAACAAGCAATAAAAAACGAAACCAATTTCATTGACAAAATTATGGCCAGTTTAGGTTAAGGACGACAAAAAAAATCGTTCAAACAAAATTTACGACGGTACAATTATTTGAGAGTTTATAATTGAATTATTTGAGTCTATAATTGAAACTCGTCTCGTATAAAAGTACCGTGCATGTGAAACAGATTACCGTGTAATTATCACACGTACGCACATTGCCTTTCATAACGGATGGTAATAAGTGTAATAAAACTATATCATCCAAACAAATGAATGAAAAACCGCAAGAATACGAATCTCGACTGCTCAAACATCTCAGAATAATCTGAAACGTTTATGATAATTTTTATTTTCTTTTCTCTGTTCTCTGTGTTCCCATGTACACGGGCCATAAACCTGTAATTGTAATTATTATTCATGTAATTTTCTTGAAACATGCTTTTCCACAACAAAGCTCATTCACAAAACTCAACGAAGGAAAATGTTATTTGCAACGTTGTAATTTCATGCTGAACTACACAGATGATGATAATCGTTTCTAATACGCTGTTTAGACAAATGAAAAACCTCTTTGCTACACTTCAATTTTCTCGGCGCGTTTTGGACGCGAGTTGCCGAGTTTCGGTGTACTGGAAAATTAACATGGGATCGGTGGCTAGTTGCTGTCTCGTATTAGCCGAACTATCATTTGTCGGTGTCAAACTCATTCAACAGCACCATAATATGCTACGATCCATTAACTGTATCCGCATATAATGCTTGCTTTGCTAGCGCATATGTACCGTACGTATCACCGTATACTTAAAATTAGTTGAGCGTAGCCCTTGATGCGGGAGCGCGTGCACCAACCGCAAAAGACGTTAATGGCTATAATTGTTTCGCAAACAACGGAAGGGATGAATCGAGCGCCTCCAACGAAAATCTTATGACTTTTAATTGAATCAAACTGGTTTACAATTATAACAAGTTTCATTCAATTTTTATATAAAAAACAATAAAATATTTCAATCTTTTAGACCAATATTTGATCAATTTTATAAATACAAAACAATCAATTTGAGACTTTCATAAAATTTTATTTACAAAATATTTTATATTTTAATTAAAATTTCAATATAGTAAAAATAAGATTAAATATAAAAATATTTTATATTTTGATTTTATATTAATATCAACTTATCAATTTTTTAAAATTTAAAACGAGAAATATTTGTAAGAATTTTGAGTACTTTTTGTTTTTTTGAATTACAAATTCATTGCAATTTATCAATTTGGATATAAAAGAACAAAACGATTTAAAACGTCAATAAATCAAATGATACGATAGGGGCTTAGCAGTTAAAACGAACTTTTTTGTACCAACTCTGTTTAACTTAGTTCAGACGATTCAACATTTGTTGTTTTTTCTTAACGATGCCAAAATAATTGCAACTTAATGTTTGAGCTTGAACAAACTTGAAAAAAAAAAATTGTCGGAGCAAGAGACTATGTTTGTGATTCAATTAAACAAGAATAACGGAATCGTCTGGATTTTTTTGTCAAGACATGCGCAAGCACAAAGATTGCGGAATATCAGACCACGGCAGACTTGCATCCTGCTGCCTGGGCCTTCTGTTTACGTCCGGATAGACAGACGCAGCGATAAACGCGGTTAACGCGGTTAACGCGGAAATGAACCGTTATATCTTTGCACTTATTTACCCACCGACGAGGTAGATAACTTATCCCGTCAGTCGGCGATGTACTTTACATAATGCGATAGAGTTTACGTTCGCAGCGATAGAATAGAGGAACTTACTCGAAAAACAGCGAAAGAACCGTATGCTCTTGAATGCTTTGCGAATTTGTAATGCGTATCTCTTGAAAATCGGTATGATACTGTTGGCTTTCTCGCCACGATTCTATTTACCAATCTGCATCCACGAGGTTAGATTATAACTTTTAGACAAATCTCAAAAACAATCTGATACAAACAATTAAAAAAAGTGATCAGTCAAAATGCAGCTTTTAGCTGATAAATACAATTTTGACAATTGTTTTGTTCAAATTTTTTCCACACAGAAAAATAATATATGAAATTTGTTTATCAGACTTTATTTCAATTTAATTTTATAACTGAATAATGTCGTCAAAAAATTAGAAAAAATTATTTTAGAATTTAAAAAAAAAACGTTCAAATAGAAAATCATGAAATCGTACTGATTTGTTCTATTTGTTATTATAATTATAATTTTAAATATTAATATATGTCTTATTGAAAATTCTTTAAATTCTAGATACGAACACAATTTGATATTCAAATTTGATAGTTTTTTCAGTGAATTTTGGAATGGTATTATTTTATAATTTTACAAATTGTTTTTAGTTTCTGTTTATATGGATTTGAAGGGACGAGATAAGAAGGTCTAATTGAGCTGCAGACAGATTTAATTAGATAGGACTGTCGTTGAATTATCTTTGACAATAGAATCCTGAGTGAGTAAATTATGTTGAGGATCGCTAACGCGTAACATAAATCAGTTGGTTGACTTCAGGACAGTGATAAACAGCGGCGAAATTTGGTGACAGACCCAAACGAAGCACACACCTTTGTATCTAAAACTCGATACGACTCGTCGTATTGCCAAATTTCAATTTTAATTACAATAAAATCACAAATACCGCGCGCATGCACAACCGCCAAGATTTATGCCAACAAAGATAAGGTCCTTCGACTTAATTTAGTTCGCCGCAACCGAAGTAAATAATTGTACACTTGTCCACTTGTTCTGTCGATAAAAACAAAATTGCCCGGTGCGTTTCATCCTTCGAACGCAAACAAACTTTCATCCTCCAATAATCATTCTCATCTTATTATTCGTCCAATTGGACAAATTTAATATATAATTACAAAAAGAAAAAGTTGATTACACGAGTGCACCATCGGAGTTCCAATATTTTAATACTCGAAGGAAAATCGCATGACAATAGAAAGTATAAGTGGATTCTCTATTGGTTGGCTTTTTTTTTCTTCGATTCTATTCTATTCCCGTTCTCTCCGTGTGCCTAATCGTAAGATCTCGAAGTTGGCGATTCACCCGCCAGATGACTCTCGTTCTTGGTACATCACAGAGCGAATCTCATTTCAGTGTCTTCCGTCCCATCTATAGAACCGAGGGAACAAGCCTGGTCTGGCTGCGGCCAATCGGTCGGTGGTTTTATCGCTCGCTCGACGTTTCATTGGCCAAAACATTGACTCCTATTGAGCGAGCTACGGTAGGCCGCGCCTAGCTCTCCGTTTCTGCACGTTTCGCGGCTCTTAGACCTCCGCGACTATATTTACTACAACCATCCTATATCTACCTATTCTCATCTATCTAAAGTGTGTCGTCGACACCTACGCACAATAAGTCTCACCGTTCAGCACTTTCCACAGCTAATCAATACCACGCACGCACATTGTTCGCTAAATGATTTCGCTTGGGCGAAAAATTCCCCTTATTATTAGACACATCTTCTGCTCTGTGCAATCATTAATTTTAGTTGGCAGTATGAAGATGTTCGGATTTATCTAACGAATCGTGTTGATGATTATCGATGATAGATCGCAGTTGGAAATTGCATCTCTTTATTAAAACTTCGAGTTTTAAAAGTCGAACTGTTGGTGAGGTAAATTTCACCAAAATTTTGAATATTAAGTTAAATGTTGTAACGTTTTGGGTGACAATTTTGTTTTGTATTTTTTAAGTTGAGACATGTGGAACAGACGAAATTTTTCAAAATGTTGCAAAAATCTTAAAATTGTTTGCTATTTTAAGTTTGTCAATTTGATAAAATATTTTAGAAGATTAAAATGTTTGAATTTTTTTTAACTTGTCAATTGACATTTTACAATTGGGGCTTCTATTTATGGGGTGGGACATGTGATGATGCAAAAAATAGTGTTTTTCAAGTGGTAATTAATTATATTAATTTTTGTATATTAAGACTGAAACTATTTAATCAGGTGTTAATGTCTGTTACAACTTTTAAAATTATTTCATACGAGTATGGAGGTGAAAAATACTTTTTTTCTGGAAACTAAAAAAATTTCTAAAAATTGAATCATGTATATACATTTGCCGAATTTCAAAAGTAAATATTCCAGCTTAGAGATAGTCAATGTTTCCAAAAAAAACTTGGCTACAGACGTGTTTGTATTAATAAAGTTATATAATAAAAAATAACAAAAATATCTGACTATTTTCCAAAATTGCATCTCCCACCAAAACATTTAATATTTAGTTAAAATGTTGTAGCATTTTTTTGTCATTTTTTTTTTATTTTTTCAATTCTAACAAAGTCACAAAAGATAAAAATTAGTTTTTATTGAAAAACAGAAAATTCGTTTAAAAATTATTAGACTGTGAATATCTTTTTCAATCTAAAACGAATTCTTTGAACCTGAACAAGTGCATAATGTTCACTTGAAAATGAAAAAAAAAATGTTCACTCTCACAAGACTGAGAAGTGAACTTATAAATGAATTTATACATGGCTGAAAATTCTACTTTGTCGAAAAAAAAAAAATTTAATTTTCACTTATTCAAATTCACAGAGCCCGTTTGAGTTGCAGCGCGCGTTTGTCAAAAATTGTTCAAAGGTTTCAAAAAATGTGGGCGTGGGTCCTAATTAAATTTAGTACGAATTCAGGTACCGTTTTCACCATGACGCACAAAAAGGTCGATGAAATTACAGAAAATTCGAGGCAAACTTTTTGTCACCAGAGAGCCCACTGTGTGTTCAACAGTGTTAACTTGTTTTCTGCGCGCTGATGGCAGCAGAGAATTCGGAGCTACCTACAAAATATGTTAATTTTACCATTTGGAAGTAACGGTGGCACCTGCATTGGCAAATACTTTTTTTCACGTCCAATTCGGCAGGGTCGCGCCTGTTTGGACATCAGTCATAATGATGCCTCGCATCAAACATTCATGAAAGTCAAACAAAAAGAATCGAGACGCAAAAGGGACGCGTAATTACATTATGCGTGGCAAAAATGCTCAAAAAGGACATTACCGGGACAAAAACTCGCATCACATTTTTCCAGCGCAATGTGGTAAAAGTCGACGCTTTTTCTCCGCGTGGTGTATACCAGTCACATTGTGACGCCGAGAAATGTGTTCGCATTTACACTCTCGCCAGTGCCTCGCCAGCGACCAATTTTACCCCGAAGAATGGGGGTATAATTTTTCGCCCGGTCAAAAAAAATAATACGACATAATCGCGCGCCCGATGGTCTCATTATTCCGTCTGATACAACTGAAAAAAGTTGTTTTTTTTTTTTTTTTTTTCAGTCCCGCGATAAGCCGAGTGTATACGTTCCAAGCTGAAATGTCAGCGGTGCGAACGCATCCGCACATCTCACTTTTCGATTCAAATTGGCACGACTGACGCACGCAGTAAGGCCAATTTAATGCGACGTGTCGATAATTGGACGGTGCAACGACCAATGGACAAATCTCATATTCGCTTTGTACCAAAATCAATTATTCGCTGCCTATTGCCAACGCCGATTGACTTATTCGTCACATACGTCAAGGCGCAATTGTTATTTCCACAAAAACAAAAAATAAGCAAAGAAGGAAAATCCCCAACCGAATTTTACAAACCCACATTTATTTCAATTCAAACTTTTTGTCGTCTGGGAAAATGTCAACCAGTTTGGGATCTTCAATCCTGGTTCGAATTTAGGTTTTGAAAAAAAAAAAAAAAAAATCAGGAAGGGCAGGAAACGAGAAATATATAAATTGAATGGTGCGATATGCGCAATGCCAAAGCGAGTTTGCAACTCGAGGGAGCGAGCTGGAGGGTTGGAAAAGCTCAGAGCGCCGGCGTCCCGGCTAGGGACCCCTCCCAACTGGTTTCATCCCTCGCGACGTCTGACAGGCTCTTTCGCAGACGAGCTTTTCGTAGCTACGTTTCGGGCGTGCTGGGCACACAATCCGCGTCGCACAAGCTCTTGCCTCGGTTCGATAAGGAGGGGCGGAAGAGGAGAACGTCGACGACAAAGACGATGATGGCGCCCGAGCCCGGTCCACGCTTGTGGCGTGCGCCCGTCGCCGTCGCGGCCGTCCTAGTCGTCTCGGCAAGCTCGTCACCACGAGACTGCCACGGCATTTAGTATTCTTCGCTAATTGCTCCGCCGCCGATATATGCGCCAACACGATCGTGTCGCCTCTTCTTCTCCGCCTCTTGTACCGCCGCCCCCTTCTTCCGCGTATGTGAACCAAATGCCACGCGTGCTGCCCGATATCGAAAAGCCGCTCGCGTGCCTCTGCTTAATGATGACCGGAAAAGATCTTCAGGTGCTCAATTGGCGACCACGTTTTTGTTAGCTGCCCATTACCACGTGCTTTTCTTTTTAGCCCTTTAGATTCTCTTTTCCTCGTCCCGTTTTTTTTCACGCCCACCTATCCCTCTGTTGATTGCGCGACACGGGATTATGATTGATGACCTGGTCTTCGAACCGCGCACAACTTTAAATAGTTGCGGACGCTTCTCCGTCGTAATTAGTTCGACGGACTACAGTCGACTCTGCACCGTTCTGCCACGAGCGTCGTCCGGGCTTTATGAACTTGGAGATTGGTCGTGAAAGGATAACAGGACAGGCCTTTTTAAGGTACCCCTCCCCAGTTCTCACACGTGCTGTACATGGAAAATCGCGGGAGGTAAAATATGCCAAGGTGCAACGAGATGGAGTATGCAATTCACCGGTAGTTAGAACTGCGAGTATTTTTAGCCGTGGAACCGCGATTCGACGGTGGATGAAAACGGACGAGAAATCATGGCTGCTGGTGACGCAATTGGTGACGCTGATATCACAGTGATCATGTGCTTGTGCTTGGACCCAATTTTTGTCAAGTGGAAACTACAATTTTTGAAGGTAAAAATATACAAGTTTATTCACAATAAAGTCACAATTTATCACAATTCACAATTTGTAAATGGGATTAAAAGAAGACAAAAAAAATAGACCATTTTTAGTTAAATTTTTAGTTCTATCAGTTTTTTGTTGTTATAATTTTAGATAGTTATAATTGTTTAGGTTTGGATAGAGATTCGGTTGTAGATTTATCGAAAAATTTTAGTCGAAGGAAGATAAGAAAAGTACTTTTCATGAGCGGTAGTTTGCCGTCGGATAGTGAAGATCGTATGTTTATGTGATGTGGGATTTGTTTTTGAAAATTTGAGTCCCAGAATATTCGATATAACGTGAATGTTGTTTGTTGACAAATGATTTATTGAGACGAATCAAAATTACAATGTCGAATTTAGTTTTGCGAGAATTTGAATTTAAATAAACATGGGATCAATGTCTTATGAAACGCTGGTTGGTTGGTTGGTTGGTTGGTTGGTTTGAGTGTTTATTTACAGAAACGTTTCAATTCATATTGATCCTGGTTATCAGTTTCATCTAAACATGCTAAATCTAAATAAGGCGAAACACGCGATACAAGATTCTCAATCACAACTGAGTGTTCAAAACACTCATCAATTATTTATTATTATATCGTCATTCATATTCCATGTTTATTCATTTATAATAGTATTTTCATCTAATTCTTGATTAATTGTTTGCACTTTCGAATTGATAAAAATCGTCGGACCATTGACCTGTACTACTAAAATATATGTCCTTATGAAATAAAATCGGTAAGATTTTTGTTCGTCACACTTGATCATTAATAAATTTTATCAAATAGCAATTAATTTTATAAACTAGAATCAATTTTTCAAAACTCATTATTTTATTTGAAAAATTAGAACTGTGAATTTCAATTCGATAATAAAATATTGTTTTTGCTGGCCCAAAGAAAAAAGTTCAAAATCTTTGCCAATAGTTTTTTTTTTTATTACAAAATACACTTTTGCATGTGATTTATTATAAAATATGAAAGAAGTTATAGAAACCCATCAAATCATAACCGAAAACTTTAAATAACGTTTAATTTTAAAAAATCAACTTGTCTAGTAATCATAATTAAATTACAGAATTTAAGATGTATCAGTTAGATAACATTAAAGAACTCGAAAGCAATTAATCGAATTTTAAGGGTATGACATCACAATAACTAAACAAATAGCAACAATAAAAAATACGGAACGTCCTTTTGAAAAATTTGTTTCAAAAAATTCGAAAAAGATTATAATTATTGAAAAAAATATTGTACTACTGAAAAAATTATAATTTTAGAAGTCATATTAAATTTGCAAAGTAATATTTCGAATAATTATATTTTTCCATGTTGAATGTATATTTTCGAACAGGGTTGACCAGAACAAAAATAAATCGAACCAAAAAACCTTCCGAATTTCCAAGAAATCTTCAAATTTGTATTGTGTAAACTTGGACGAAACGAAAAAAAAAGGTTGTATTGGTCCAAAAGCTGAAACAAGGTTGTCTGTGCGCGAGTATAATTTCGCACACTGATGTGACCGCTGTTAACACCATGCCGATCTACTGGACACAATTTATAATCTACCACTTTCGCGTTAGCGAGATAACCTTTCTCCCCTCGGAGCATACCTCAAGCGACGAAAAAGCTTCGGTTCGTTTAAATTTGCCTTCTGTTTCGTGCAACCTTGAAAATATTGCACCATGTTGCAGGCTCAAGGTCAAAGGATGTTGCGGAGGTAAGCCTGCAGGAGGGATCGCAATCATTGGGCCAAGAACAGCTAGGAAAACGACGACGAAGAAGAAGAGGAGGAGGACTACGACAAAGGCGGAGACGCAGAAGAGGAACAGAATTGCCACGGCCTTCTTGAACGGCGGCGAATCTGTCGAATCGAAGGGCGGCCTTCGGCATCGCTCAGCAGAAATTCAGCCAACTTCCAGCTGGTTAATCGTGCACAGGTAGGCGAAGGGACAAGAAGAACAGGAGGAAGAAGAAGGCGATCATTAAAATTGCTCGGCGTAACGGGGGTCTCTCTTTTCTGGGTGACACGACACCGAAAGAACGACCAAGGTGTCCTACTTTTGTTGTCGCGAACGACACGTGCGCGCACGCACCAGCCCCGCTTTTTCGGCCGGGCCCCTAGAATGTCGCTGAGTCGCGACGCGCAATGCATAAACCGCTGATTAAGACAGCGTGCACTCGCGCCTGCCGTAACACGCGCAAAAAACCACGTGGACGACAATCGTTGGGCATTGACTCTCCGTTAATTAGCGCCGTCAATAAGCTACCGTTAGGCCGATTTGGTTAGTACTCATTTACCACCACCAGAGCCTGCCCCATCCGCTTTTTCATTCATCAACGAGCGTACGTGTGTCGCGCGCACTTATATTTACCATTTTCGACCCGCAGACAACTCGCTCAACGCCGCTAATTAAATTGGACTCTTATCTGAATCCCGATTTAAGTACTAATTGTCGCCATCGCTCCGGACAACGCTCGTCCAGCTCTATAAACCCAACCCCACAATCATCTAACACTTCTAATTTCAGTTTCTACTTTTTTCCTCGCTCTCTCTCTTTTTTCTTGTTTCCTTTTCTGTTTTTTTTCTTCGTTTTCTTTTTCATTCGAGTCTGATGATCTGGTTTATTAGCACTTAGAAATTGTCAGCTTGTGATGTCTGTGTCAATGTGATGTGAACATTATTTTTACTTTTTCAAATCGAGTGTAATTTATTGAGATTGTCGATGAGAATTTTTATCACAATTTTTTAACTTCAAAATACTCGACAGTATTTACCAACTGAAAGTCAAATTAAATCTAATAAGAATTTTATTAATAAACTTTGTTTTTCTGTTATTATTTTTAATAATTTTGACTAAATTGATGAGGTGATATATTTTTTGTAAGAATATTACTGTTTTATTTTCAAAAACACATGTCTCCCTTCTTTTTTACACAGAGAAAAATGATATTTTTTGAAACACATTTCATTATTTCTTTAAATTCACGTTATCAAAACAACGAGACTGTTTTCATTTTTATTTGTTTTGTGAATTTCAATTGACCCATTGTCAGAAAAAACTAAACATACCATTTCTCTTAGTTTGAATTCGTTTGTCAACATTTTCCCATTTCCAAATGGGAATTATTTTATAGCATTTAAAGGTTAAGACTGATCCGACGGTTTTTAAATTTCGTCTAATTCTGATGGTTTGCTATTCAACAGGCAAAGCTGAGGATAAGATGCAAGGAATAGATCCACAGGGAGAAAAATGCTGAAGGAAGTGAACTGCAGCAGTGCAACTCCCCCGCCAGCAGCTTCAGCGTCGACAGGGGGTAATGGCACTGTCAGCAACCGTCAATCTGCAATTGGCAGTGAGAGCCAAGGAGGTGCCTCGGAGGCCGTGCTCGGGTGCGGAGGTTGCGGAAGAGAGATAGCAGAACGATGGTACCTGCGGGCCGCCGATCGTGCTTGGCACTGCGCTTGTCTACGTTGTTGCCATTGCCGTGTGCCACTTGCTGCCGAGCTGACTTGCTTCGCCAGGGACGGCAACATTTATTGCAAGGAAGATTACTATAGGTTGGTATATAATCCTAACGAGGGAAAAAACACGGATCCTCAACTTCATGTTCGAGTTGAATTTAAAACTGGGGACGAGAGCGAGAACCTTTATGGTAGCCGAGGGTTTTTCGGATTCAATGAAATTCGAATGCTCGTACTTTCGGTGGCTGCCAGAGAATGCGTGGTAAGTTAGCGAGAATTAATGCAGAAGCCATGCTTGCCACGCGGCCTACCAGCCATTTCTTCAGTATTTATTGAGGTAGTGTCGAATTTGCATAGGAGCGTCGCTTATGCCCGTTGGACCACACAAAATGTCTACTAATGGGCACCAGCATTTGCAACCACCACTGCTATCTCGCCGGATCGGAAATGTCGTCGCAGCCCCATTTCCGTATAATAACGATGTGCTAGTCCCCATCTAAGATTCTATTTATAACAAACGCGTCACTATTTTTTTGCCAAGTTCCTATTCGTGAATTGTCAACTAGCCTTCCAGCATGGGTACCTCACTGTTCAGACAAAGGGCTGCCCCGGAAAATCAGTACTGCCTCGTTCCCCTCTTCTCATAAGTGTCCACAAATTTCTTTCATATATACCTTCTATCCTACCATCTATATCACACCACGAAATAATATAACAAATTAAAAAAATCGTAACCACACAAAATATTGTAATACTTTTGTGTCATAGATAAATGTATACATCTATATATTATCTGTACAATATCTAGATTGTTCTAAATTGGGATTATATATTAATTTTTTTGTCACATTTAGGCGGTACAATTCCAACGCGATTAGATTTCCAGACCGGTGTGATTATAAATCTAAGCGATTGTTAATGCAAAAAGTTGAGTCACAACTTTCTAATCGAAATTATATATCATCGTTGGTTTTCGATCACGAGGGGGGAAAAACATGAAGGCGCACAAAGAGAGAGAAATGAAACGTCCGGTGTGTATACGTATGCACATATACATCTCCTCTGTTCTGGTTCGTTAGGGAGCAAAATAACGATGGTCCATGCAATATGCAACAATACTTAACACAACGTGTACTACGGTATTCATACCTGTACGCTTTTGTCTTGTTTGAGCGAAGACAAACGTTGTTACAGGTTCACTCGTATAACAGTAGCGTCTTGACCTTGCATTTAAAGGCCCTGGCCCCTAACATTATTGCAGCCGCCGAATCGTATAGAAAAGTTTTTGAGCAAGCGCAATTATAACTCAAAATTGTTTCTCTGACTTTCAGGTTGTTCGCGGTTTCGAGATGCTCGCGCTGCAGAGCTGGCATCTCCGCGTCGGAGTTGGTGATGCGAGCGAGGGAGCTGGTTTATCACGTAGCTTGTTTCACGTGCGCCTCTTGTAACACTCCTTTGAATAAGGGCGACCACTTCGGTCAAAGGGATGGTCATGTTTATTGCAGGTAAGCCCAAGAAAAGATACAAAGAAGCGAGTTCTCAGAGAGAGTAATTCCCAAGTGGAACAATGATGAATTCAGAATTTTGTGCTGGCCTTATTTTTGCAAGCAAAACACTATAAACCGATGTATTAGCAAAATAATTGGATTTATGAATAAGGCCGCATTACGAGCTGGTCTGCTGTGCATCGGACTATGGAGCCACTTCTGGCAGCATCGAGGATATCAGTTCTCCGGGGGTGTCGCCGCTTCCGGGTTATTATAGTACGGCCGAGCAGAGTCCCATCGCCTCTGGAGGATCGGTGCAAAAAGGCAGACCGAGGAAAAGAAAACTCTCCGATGCTACCGGATCCGAGCTACCTGTAACAATGAGACTTGCTGCTGGAGCTTTGGGTATGCCATATTTTTTTCCCCCTTTAACTTTCATTTACATGGTTTAGACTTTGCATGTGCCTGCACAAAATATCGTTCTCAATTTTTCGTCATGTAAAAAGACTTTTGTTTAAAAAAAAAAGAAAATTAACAAAAAATAATTTCTGGGGATATGAATGATGTTTGAATACATCATTAAATATAACTTGTGAAGAAAATAAAATATGTAACCTACTTTTAGGCGAGTCCAAAACAAAAGTCCCCTTACAATTTGTCCTTTCACCCTTTTCATTTCATTCTGAAGGGTAAAATAGCAATTCATTTACGACGCATGAAAAGTCGCAGAAATTTGTTATTTAAAAATTCTCAAAATCGTAACAATTTCAGATGAATTGAAGCGAACATGAAAAAAAAAGAAGAAGAAGAAGAAGGGTTGCATTGATACTCGGAGCTTGAATGTAAAATTTCCAGAACAATGCGATAAATGTGGCTCTGTTGAATGTTGAAAAACAAAGTTTCCTGTCTGTAACGACACTCAACGGCTATTCTTAAACAGCCATTGTGATTGGCCGGTGCTTGGAATAAAAATAATAGGCATTCGAATCGTCGCTGAAATCAAAGCATAATAACTCGTTCGAATCTAAATCAAACAGTGCGTCATACGTACGATTTGCTCGACAGGTTGGGAGCGTACTATTTGTCGAGCAATCATCAAACACCCCGTGCAGAAGGGGACGAAGCGCACTCGCCTGTGAGCGAGCCCCGTAAAAAGAAGATGTAAATATAAGATGAAAAACGTTAGAATTCACAGCGCTTTACTTTGACATTTTTTGCAATCGGGCACAACCTCTGGTTTGAATTAGAGAAAGATCTGCGGTGCTGCCACCACCGTGAAGAATTTACGACCGGTGGCTATAAAATCGTCCTCGGAATTTTTGTGACCTCCCCATCCCCATTTTGATCCGAGATGAGAAGCGGTCATTTCGTTTAATTGTTTTTGTACGTAATTGGTCGACTTTTTACAACGACACAACAGTTTGAGATATGACTGAACAATGCCCAGTTCTACAATTTTTGTTCCTTTTATTTTTTCATTTCATCATTTCATGACCAAACATGAAGAAAAAGATGAAGAAAAAGAAAAAAAAAAGAAACTTAAATTTAAGTTGATAATTAAAAATCATTGAAAATTGAAATTTGAAATAAAGGTTTTGGGTTGGATTATAAAAAAAAAAAAGAAAGGTGGAGAAGAAGAGAGATACGTTGGAGTGTGTGATTGATGGTTGTTTGAACATTTTTAACGATATTCGAAAGATCGGCGACATCGCGGTTGTGAAGAGAATGGCAGAATGGTTTAGGTAGTCAGGTAGGGCTGGCAAAGTCTTGGTCGGGTTATCGATTTCTTGTCGAGAAGTAGACACACGCAAACGCTTCTGTCTTTAAGGTGGAAGACGAATAGGGAGAGCAGAAGAAAGAGAGAAAAACGGAGACGAAGAGACAGAATGTTGTACGAAGCAGAATAAAGGACAGTGACAGATGGATATCGGCACCGAGATGCATCGATTGGTCGCTCTCTCCCGGAAAAGAATGTCGCCATGACCAATACGTGGTCGCAGCGAGCAGAATGGCCGACTACAAACTAATACCACGAGTGATCCAAGTTGTGTCCCTACGCACGTAATGCACTGCGTACGTAATGCACATGCCAACTTGTAATGCGCATTTTCGTCAGCGCATTTTGCTCGCTCTTTTTCATCCACGAAGGACAAATTACACAACTCTTTTCTTATTACGAAGATCCAGCTCAAGATTGACTGTTGGAATTGATTTGCTCGAAATATCATTTTATAAAAATTGTCTCCCTTACATGGGCAGCGCGACAGAAAAAAAAAAAATTCGCCTCTGCTCTCATTCGAAGTCCCTCGTTCTCCGGTTCAATTCTGTTTTCTTTTCATTCAAACTCATTCGTTTACGATTGCTTGTTTGTTTTTTTTTTTTTTCTTTCGAATATTTTTGTTCAATCCTTTACAGGGCAGATGCTCACGCAAAATAATATTCTCTTTCTTCTAACACGGGAAAAAATACTGCATCGAAATCGAATGAACAATATCCGTGGAGTTTAAATTTAATTACAGCAGTCAGAAAGTGGAGAACATTCTTCAAGTTCTGTATCTCTCCGGATCTGTAGGGTAAATATTGTATTGTAGGCAATGAAAAAAAAATTATGCTCTTTTTTAAAACATAAAATTATATTATTCAGCAGAATTATTTGAATGAAAATGCAATTTGAAATGTTGATTATTTTTCATGGTTTGGAATGAATTTTTCGTCTAATTGATGGAAGGAAGGGAAAATTTTTTCAAAGCTGCAATCAGTTCATTAATATTTGAACAATGAATGATCTACGTCCTAGATAAGAAATATGAATGAATGAATAAATTCAGCGTGCGATACGTCGTCTTAATTTACTGCGGCAAGGTACAATTATCCGTTGACAAATAAACGAGCAGGAAGAGAGACGGCAATGAATGAATCGAGTAATTAATGAATTAAGACGGGGGATACGTTAGAAGAGAGCTGCGCGCATGCAACTGTTGTGTGGATGGTGCGGTGCGCGAACGTTGTAACTAGAATTATTAAGCCGGTGCGGCTACCGCGATACGAATGCCTTTTTCGGTCATAGGAATGGAGAAATCGCGGCTTGCTCTCGGACAGAATGCAAGTTCGGCCCTATGAACACGACGCGGCAGCGAGGACGCGTACACTCGAATCGAGTCTTGCTTTTAGTTGTGCTGCTGCGCGGCTCGGAACTTGTTTTCACAATTCAATTCAATGCTTATCCTCCGCTCTGATGCAGAGACTACAACGTTATTTATTAGATTGATTCTTCGTACTCGTAGAACATTATAAACCTCGCAATTCAACGCCCGGACTCTTTTTTGCATGTCCTTTTCTTTGCGCTCATTTCTATTCTTTTGAACACGCCGATATCAAATCGTGCTGCGCGACTTTTTTTATCCTCTCTTTTTTTTCTCTCTCTCTTTTCAATTCCTTTTTCTTTTTGTCGTCATAATGGTTTGATAACTGGACGTCGGTTCGGGCATGCTTTATCAGACGTCTTGTTACCCGAGCCACTGATATCGCGTGTGCAAAAATATCGTAAATGACATTCGATTTTGTATCACATCGAACGATTTACTTTTTTTTTCTTTCTTTCTTTCTTTACTCCTGTCATTTTTTATTCCCAACAAATTTTACTTCTATAATTTTTTTCCATTTACATGTATGCAAATATGAACTAGAAAATTTGTGTCATTGCTACAATCTGTTATTATTTTAATTTTTGTTATTCTGTAACATGTTTTGCAATTTTGTTTACATGGAATTTTTATAAGATAAAAATGGAATGAATAAACAAGATTATTTGTTTGAGAAAATGTAATGTGTGAAAATAATTTTTTTTTATTTAACTAGTTGATTAACGCGCTACGCGCGTCTGTTGGATTTTGAATTTTATTGAATTTTATAATTGAAGGTTCGGATCGAATAAGGGGACTTGCGCTCGAGAGATTGTATTTTCAAAACTGAAAAGTATCGAGGAAATTTTCATTTTTGATATACTTTAAGTAGCCAAATTGTTTGTAATGATCTAAAGAACAATTTGGCTACTTAAAGTATATCGAAAACGAAAATTTTCTCGATACTTTTCAGTTTTGAAAACATAACCTCTCGAGCGCAAGTCCCCTTATTCGATCCGAACCTTCACTTGTCATCGAATCCGTTGTTTTGAGAGTTTGTGTTTCAGCAAAAATCGGAAACTAGAAAACATTCGATTTTTAAATTTTGTTTGCATTTTCAAGGTCCAGTTAAGTTCCATCAGTTACTACAAGGTAAGTCAACTATTATATTAACCGTGAAAGTAAACAAAATTTTGGCAACTTCGAAGTAACGTAACAAAACGGTTGCAAAATTTTTTAACCGTTACCTAACGTTATTTTTTAAAATTAAACGTTACCCTGTTTTATGAGGGATGCATGGTTCCATTTATGCAACATATAAATATATGTTTTCATATGCGAGACATGTAGCTTAAATGGCTGCATATCTGCTTACATACATTATTGTATACTGGGTTAATTTAAGATGTGTGTCTATCTTAGACTGAGGCAATGGATAAAATTGAATGAGTTTACAAGCTCACAAAACCGGACTTTGTCAAATGATTTAAAAATTCTAAAAAATAGTAAGTTCTAAAGCATTATTAATTATAATTTTCCATGTTCTGACTCGTAAAATTGCAAAAAAATACAATTAAAAAAATTGCTAAATTAAGTAGAGATATTCTTAAAAAATCAATTAAAATTTATTGATAGAAATTGTAATTGATTTGAAATTAAACAAAACAAAATTTGTTCATTCAAATTTTATGGAAAAAAATTTTATTAGACAATTGATTGTTTACCACTGTTGACCCAAAGTAGTTATTAATTAAAACAACTCACTTTTTGCACATTATTTATTTACTTTGAAAATTAAAAGTAATAAAGAAAAAAAGACTTAACACGTTTGATAAAAGAAAGTAGTATATCACTTGAGGAAGTGTGTAACATGACTGAGACTTGTCAAAATATTTTTGGGAGCCGGTGGCACATTCAGTTGTGACGTTACAACATACGTGAGGAGCATAAAAAATATTCTTTCGATATATATATAAAACAGTTTGTTTTCAGTTCAATGTAGATACAAAAGATAGTGCCGTTATTTGAGTTGTTTGCTTATATAATTATCAAATCACATTAATTCAATATTATTTATATAGATTATAACTGATTATATAAACATGTCAGGTAAGCGCACCTGCGTTTTGCATTATGAAAGTCTTACATATTATATATTAATTAGGGTGAGTCCTAATTTCGAATCAATACTTCAAATATTTTATTAACGTGTCAAAATTGAATGAAATATTATTTGTTGATTTTTTGTGTAATAAATATGGTAATAGTAAAAGCCAAAAGTAGGCAAAAACAAAATATAGCAAATAACTGGACAATTTTTCCACGTTTGAACGTCAAATTTTCACATTGCATAATTTCATATGAGATTCTCACATTTTGACAAACATTCTTATTGATCATGAAAATATACTAGCATAAAGAAAAGTTTCGATAACAAAACAAACGCTGTTGTGAATCGAGCAAGAGTTGATGAATAAAAGGCTTCAAAATTCTAGATATTTTTACCGTAAGAGAAATGTTTGATTTGAAAAGATATTATTGGTTTTTGAAGAAATTATTTGAACATTTTCTTTCCCCTTTGGTATATTAATGTTTTTATTGTGTTCGTTGGATCTATCAGGTTTCGTAATCTTGACTGCTTTGCGTATCACTGATGAAATTTCAGATTAAAAGAACTATTTCAACAGAACCTCTACGTCTTTTCTAAATATATCTTTTGGTTTCAATTTTTTTTTAAGTTTCAGGATATATTACATATCAAGGGTATTAAAAATACAGTGAACACCAAAAGAGAATATGCGAACTAGTTTCGATACGTAACAGGAAATTATATCATGACTGCATAATATTGAACTCGATGAGAGTTTACCGCAAATCCAATTGAATTAAAGTTTTTTTTACATTTTATTGCACTCTTTTTTATTAATTCAATTAAAACTATGTATGTTTTATTCAACAAGTTGAGTGCACTGATTACAAAACACTGAAAATAAAAAATACATATATGAACATCCATTTATTTTCTTGGCGTAGGAAGTAAAAATTCAAAAAATATACTCGAGATACAAATAAATATCGGGTCTTTCAGTTTTTCAAAGAGATACATAATTTTTTATTATTTTGAAACTAGAAAGTTCGCGTTTTACTGCATATTTCCAAATAATAATCGACAAATGCGGATAGTTAATATATAATATTTAAAATTTATAGGCGCATAAAGGAGATTCCACAATTTTTTTATCATTTTCTAATTTCTAATTGTGTATATCAACATTGAGAACACTAGAGTTGAGATATAATCAGTCGCTAAACACACGAATCTTGTATCCAATCAATGTTACAAGTCATCATAGATAAGATGGACACACAAGAAAGAGTAAGCTAACTTCCTTTCGGGCTGTTTAAACACGGCCAATTGAAATTTCACATTTTGAAACAAAATTTACGGCTAAATATCCGAAAGAGTTTCATTCTAAATATAATGATTTGCACTTTGGATTTGAAAAGAGCTCAAATTTTAAAGAGGTTGAAAGAAAATTTTCATTGCACACTCAATCTTTTCCATTCGAAACTTTCTCATCACGAATGACATGTAAATAAAGTACTACGCAAAAATTGTCGTAGAAAAACTCTAGGATTAATTTATTTTACAAGTTCAAACATTAAAAATTGTTTTACTGGTTTTACAACATTTTTTTTAATCAATGAATAATTACTTTTATATTCATTATAAATCGATTTCACTAGTTAACAATATGAACGCAAATTTACTATTTTCAAGAAATTGCAAATTAATCATTACTTAATAATTCATCTGTAATTTATTGTTCTGCTCTTTCAATCAAGAAACGTTAATATCGTGAATCCTACTTTTTTTACAATTTCACGAAAAAAATATAAAACTTACTTTTTTTAATTTAAACAAAATCACTTCTATTGGTTTTACTTGTTAGCAATTTCAAAATCAACAAAAGTTTTCACTGTAAGTTTAACATTTTGTTATTATTTTTCCGAGTTTTTCAAAATGTTGTAATTTTTTCCTTTGTAAATAATTAAATTGATGTATTGGCACCTATGTTTGTAGTTGCATAACTCAAAAAATAACACTTTTCTTGTTACTCTTATTGAAAATTCACAATTTAAAAAATACATTAACGTATACGAAACATTGATGATTTGACAAAAATTGCAATTTCAAATTTTGATTAAACATCTTGTTAATTCAAGAATAAAAAAATGATTAAAAGTTTTTCTTCCACTTGTTGGCGCGCACTAATAAAAAAATGACACTTGTATAAAATATATGATAATGTAAACCACTTGATAACACAACAAATCGTACCGTTTAAACTGATTTAAAAAAGTGCGTCCAGTGAAGAAGCTCGCGAGGACGAAACGTGACGCTTCGTTGGCAGATAGATATCACACAATATGAGTCTCATGATACTAGACTGTTTCCTTTGGAAGAGAATCGCAGCCGAACGTCCTTGCGTACTTGACGAAAGCGCACTTGAGGAGAAACAGTACCTGATCGACGGTACCACGTGGACGACCGGTGCTTTCACTCTCGTTTGTTCCATCACGTGTTGGGGGATCAATCGTGATTCGAACGAATACTTACAACTTATGCGTAACGGCCTGTTACTTGACGTTATTACTGATTACTTAACGAAAGCTAGAGTATATACATCCGCGATCGACTCCAACGTACTAGCTTAAGATATAAATAAGTTATTGCGTCCGCGAGAGTGCAATTAACATTTTCATTTCCATCTTAATTGTAGGCCGATTTTAATTCGCGACATTTTTGCAATATCATTTTAAGGAGCAAGGCAAAAAGTAACGTTAAGCAATTTTTGACTTCTAATCACAATAGTGTGTCGAGCGTGTAAAAGGCGTGACGAAAGTAGATTTAATGCCACTTAGGTAAATCAACTTTTTTGCCGCCAATTGTACGTTGTAATTGAAATCTGAATGTCAAAATTAGACGATATGCTCCGGTTCAACAAAACTTATCAAATTCAATTCAATTTGACAAAATGTCAAGTTTTAAATTTAATATTCAAGTTCAATTCAATCAATCCCAATTTAATAATTTAAATTTTTAAATAAAAAATTAATTTCATCCGATTAAATTTTTTTTTAGAGATTACATTTTGACGTTTATTGTAAAAATAAATTTATCACATGTTAAGATACAATGTTTGACATGCCAAAAATTGTGACCATTGTGTGTTAATTTTAAACTTGCAGTTTGAATTCTAACTGAATCCTAATAGCCAGTGATAACTCGCTATTCTTATGTCACAGATTGTGCAACACTTCTGGTTCTTGCACCAAATGGTTTGTACACGATTCGGATCCAGTGGCAAAAACAATTTTTATTGTCACAAAAATTTTTGCTCTGTGATTTGCAACTGCGCAAATCAAAGTTTCACTCCAAACACGCGATATCTAACTAGTAAAAATGAGCATTGATTTTCCATTTGAACATCCTGTTTTATGATTAGTATCAACCAATATATTTCGCGCTGCTTCATATTTTTTTCATCTTCACCTTATAATAAATATGTTTTTCTCGAATCTTGTTATAATTTTTTGATACGCCTGACAAAATAATTACTAATTTTCACATATTCAAGAAAGCAACAATTCCTTATTAGCATAATGAGAAACGTGTCAAAAGGAAGATTGCGATCCAGTCATTAATTTCTCTTCGTCGCGTATGATTTTCGCGAAAAGAAAATTATAGTTTGTCGGCGCCACACATTGTCAAGGTAGGGAAAGAATGAAAAAGGAAAGTGTTTTGATTTGTGTAAACTGCACGTTTCCTCGTAGTGCCATCTTGCAGCTGTCACCGTTATGTCATTTTCATTCTAAAATGAAACATTTTGACTACTTTCTACGTCGGGCTTATACTTTTATATAAAATGAAAAAACTGATCCTTTGACTTGTTACGTTTTAAGTTTTATATATGAAACACACTGTATTCTCTGAGTTATATATTTTTAGAGGAAAATAAAATTCTACTACACACAGCGGGGGCCTAGAAATTGTCAAACTGTAATTAAAACCATTCACAAAGTGCATTTCAGTTAATTTATTTTTCTAACTATAAACATTTACTAAACTGCTCATAATATACAAACAAAAAGAATGTCAAAAAATGAATAGATTGTTCAATTCACAATTCTCAGTAAATATTCAGTTCTGACAAAGAAAATTGTCTATGATCTACTGTAAATGTCAATAATTTTTTTCATGTTAAAAAAAATTTACTAAATGGTCTGATAGAAAAACATAAAAAGAAGGTTGAAACCTAGTTGTTTATTGAGAATAGCGTAACTGCGTAATCTGGACACACGCAGGCATTAGAAATTAGCATGATATCGCGATAATAATTCCATTAATCGGAAATATGATAAAACTGTTAATTACACCGATTATTACGCTCAAACGCCTCAAAACATAACGGTGATAGTTACTCAATCGCTGATTTGCCCCGTTGCGTCACGTTTGCGGATACGCATTTTCGTGGACACGCATACGCACGCACAAATCAGCAAATACGTGTGCAGACTTGTCGAATTTTTACGTAATCGAAGCATGCGACGTATTTTACCCGGGTCAATGTAATTCTCCCGACATGACGAGAAAAGTATAGTCTCAGCATATGTGTCACCAGTCCCCTGCTCCTCTCTCTCTCTCTCTATCTCTATCTCTCAAAATAAGAGCGTTTTCTTCGTCGCATGCATTTGTCGTTAAGTCTCACATAATTATTTAGCTGGTAACTTTTTTCATCTGTTGATTAATTGCATTTACGGTTGTAACTCGTGAATTTTTTATTCTGTTTGTAATTATTATTGTTTTTGAATGACGGTGTACAGTTCAACTTGAAAGCGCTTGCATGGAATTATGGTCGCAAAAAAAACTAGGGCAAAAAATTTTGTCGACCTATGACCGAAGAATCTCGAGAAAACCTTGTAACACTTTCAACTTTCGCTAGAATATTTTTTGGACACGCGATAGAAAAAAGTTGAATGAAAATATATGTAAAAAAACGTATCATTTTGCCGATGCAATAGTAAGTCGTTCCAGGTTGTCATTTGAGTGCTGAAATATGTATAATAATTTTATAGTCATATTCAGTAGCTGATGTTGAAACACGTCGGGGTCATGATGTAGGTAAATTTAGTCAATTAATTAAGCACAGTCGGCAGTGTGGCAAAAAAAAAGAAAAGGTATATGACACGCGATGGTTTCGGTCAGTCGTACGTAAATTGATATAAAATTTTGTATGACAATCGCGATCTCGTAACTTCCAAAAGGATTTCGAGCTAATGCGTTAAATGACGAGAGAAGCCAGAATTTACATAATGTACAAACTTATGCAACTGTGAACATTAAACTCGTACGGAGGCTGATGCGAACGAACTCGATTCTCTTTGTAATGCCACGTATAGGCTGTCGTTAATGATTTATACGAGCCAACGGATAAATATATACTTTTTGTCTGCATAATTTATGCAATTTTGTGAAAATGAGACGTTGCACTCGTAAAAGAGACATTTGCAATAAATGAATCGATTTTGAAAGAAAAAATTAACACAACATTTCAGAATTATAAAGCGAAAAACATTAATACATTTCTATTTCAATGAAAAAAAAAATTATTTGTTGAAGATAAAGTGTACCATGAAATGACACAATTTTGAATTAAATTATGAATTAAAATTTTTTATGGATCTACTGTAAAAACAATTTGCAAATATCACACTCACAACAAAATTAAAAAATTATTAAATTTAAGTTTCTTTCAACATTTTTATTTTGTAGTATACGTTTTTCTTAGTATACAAACATTAAACAATTTGTTGTAAAAAACTCTCAGAGACGACAGTTGAAAAAATGCAAATATAAAAATAAAATATATTCAAGTTATGATGAAATAATTTGTTTCTTTTTTTTTAATTTTAAAACTCTTGATGATGATGATTTTTTTATTATACCACTTGGTCCTTTACGTAAAAAAAAATATGTGACAAAACGTTGGAATTCATTGTTACATGCGACTTAACGATAAATTTACATAATTTATAGTCTGTTTTCCATATGAAATACTTGGGTAGATATTTATGTTTAAACACGTAAATGACTACCTGAATGCAGACAATGCCGGTACCTGTCT